>JANVCF010185166.1:0-19702 GCA_025388745.1 Hydrozoanthus gracilis
GAGAAGATGGATCAAGAACAAGTTGCTGATCAGCTCAGTGCTCGAGGTGTTGATTGGCATTTCAACCCGCCTGATGCACCCTGTTGCGTGCCATGCGAGTGATGCTCGGGAACGTACTTACTGTTGATGAAGTTTTTGCTGAAGTCGAATCACTCTTGAACTCTCGTCCACTAGTCTATAGAGGGAGTGCTACATCTCCGGCCGACAGATGTTAGTGCACTGACTCCTAAACACTTTCTTCATGGTTGTGCGAGCGTTAACACTTCACCTGCTGAGGTTACCGAGAGGGATTAAAACTCTCAAAGTTTGTCTTTATTCGTGAATATCTGTTGTAGTGAAGAAGTGATTTATTTCAAAGAAGATTTCAAAGAAGATGAGTGATTCGAAAGATACTAATACAAGCAAGAGGAAAACAAGAGCGCAGAGTCAGACCAAAGATGGCGCAGTGCCAGTTAATCCGGAGAAGACAAACACGAACTTTGTGTCTATTGATACGGTTAATCAGCTACTTAAAGATCAAGAATTGTCACTAAGATCTACCTTTGAATCTGCAATTCAAAAAATGTTAAAAAGTCACAACGGTAGAGTCAGTTTAAAAAGTTTCAAGACCAGTTTATTTGCTTTTTATTTTACAACTTCTGTCAAAAAGACTGGTCGGATGTCAATGGTTTTGGGCCACCTGTGAACTGGTATATGGTTTGGTGTTTTAAATCGTCCAGCCTTAGTTCAAGAGCAGAACCACTTTATGTACAGAATCAATGCAAAAACCGAGCCATGCCAACGGCGTGAGCAGTCCCCAACCCCTCCCCCACAGAAATATTTGAACGCACGGGAACGGGATAATTTCAAAATAGGCATGAAGTGTAAACTTTGTTTGCCTCGAAGCAGCTGAAATAACTCATGTTGTTTGTTTGTATAGCCTAAATATCTGTTGGCTTTTGTGAAGTTTTGCTTCAGTTTATGCATTTTCTCCGCGGGATGCTGGTGATCTCGAAAAAGAAAAATCGATCAAGCGTGAAATGTTGTCCAAAAGCATCCGGTGACGTCACGCAGGACGCATAGTTGTGTCGTTGCTGGATACAAGCGTTCTTTAGGGAAGTAAATTTGAACGGTTTCGAAACAACCTGTTTAAAAATCTGACAGCTGTAGGAGTTTTTGCTCGTTTTAATTTAAAGCTGGTAAGTTTATGAATACTTCGTTCTGCAGCTTTGAAAATAATATGCTCAAGTGTGTGATTTAGCTTGCAAGTGCTGGCTTCAAATTTCTATCGAATCATTTTAATTCTTCTTAATGATACTGTACTGTTTTGCAATTATACAAACGTTGCTCAAATTAAAGTACTTTGCCTTAACATAGAGAAAGCTTTGCCTTTATCTCAAAAAGAAGACCATGACTCGAAGGTGTCCTCGCTAATATATCTCTATGGTTATGTTTTACTTTGCGGCCTGTCTGGCGCCGAACTATTAAAACTAATGGACACCAAATGTTTGTGGTTTGCAGATCGTAAGTTAGAAGTATATACAGACTTACAGTCACCATGAGAAGATAGCAAAAACATTAAAATGTTGGACCGTCACGGTGAGTACATACGTCGTCAGTAAGAGATATTTATGCTCAATATCTTCGTTCGTGTACCCGTCTCGGTTCTTTGATCTCACACTTTCAAGTGATGGCGTCCTTAGAAACAACATGGCGGCATATGTTGTGCTGCTTTCTGCGTTTCCAAAAACTTACCTTTACTTAATCACAGCTAGCTTAATCTTATTTCTATCAAGTGCCCTTTGAAGCGTATACCGTTTCTATATTTTATGAATGATATCTAGATCTATCAAAGCAAATCATCTTTTCGAACATTGCAGTTGGAATACCTGGCCTTGTAAAGTTACAGTTGACTAGCTTGTATCATAATTGTTGACAGTTTTTTAATCCCGGTTATTCATCGTTAACCGATATACATTTTTTTGTTATGATCGTCCAAAACTTTAGATGATTCATCGGGCTGCTCTTTCTGCTCTTTCATCTTGTACTTTTAAAATTTCTTTACGTATAATACTCGATTGGATCGCTCATTATATTTTGAGAGAGCTGTATAACAACAGAGATCGTTAGATCATCACTTTTATTAGATGACAAGAATTGATTACATGAATAGTGTTGCATGGCGCAATTCTTGGTGCAACTATAACACATAACTAAACCATTTAGATAGTTGGAAGAACTTGCATTTTTTAGTTTGACATTTGGATTCTTGTTTGTGTTCTTCTTTAAAAATTTCTGCAAGAGTCAGCATTGATTCAAACCTCAGTATAGATGTATGCAATTTAAGGTTATTTAACTTCCTTGATGTTAGAAAACATATAATTCACTTGACAATTTCTGGGTATACATGATATAAGTGCACAGTATAATGTTGAACTATACTAACCATACATATTGTTTGGAAGAACAATTTAAAAACCCACTGATTGTTAGAAGTAAATTTAGCTCAAGATCTGAATGGCCACAAATATATACACATTTTGTTTGTTAAAGATCACATGCAAGTTTAGACTACACTGTGCAATACCTGATGTATACCAATGCAAAGTGTGATAACTTCTAACAGTGCCAATTGTAATACTCTTGTCTAATGAGTAAAACTGAAAACCTGTGACATGAAGGTGAATTATTGTCCTACTATGAATAATTCCCACTTTGAAACAACTTTCCAATATTTCCATGCTGCATTTTTTTCCTTGTTGTTAACCTCATGTGACTTAATTTTGTGAGGCATGACTCTGTTAGACTGCAGCCCATGTCTTTGGACAGAGTCTTGGGTTGGGGGTCTGACCCTGTTTATATTGTTACACTATGAATTTTCATAATACCCTGTTTATGTTTTTTGATACAAGATCATATCCTGCTTACGATTTACCTGAGCATCAGAACAACTACATAGTTTTTAATAGCTAAAGTAGGGATATGTATAGCCTGTTTAAAATTTGGGCACATACCAAGTTTATGGAAAGAAGGTAAGAAAGTATGCCTGGAAGGGCAGCATATAGCTAGGTTAATTACATATCGATGCATTACCCTCCCTCCAAGAACAGAGTTGATCTTACGAGAATAAAAGTTATTATTATAATAACTAAATAATGATATTATGTTTTCATTCTATAACTCATAGGGGTTGCAGCAAGAGCAGCCATGTTCTATCTATCCCTCATAGTCTGTGTGAAGGGTGATGGTGCAACTAATGGCTTCTTCAGCTTTGCTACCCGTCATCTGGTGGTACAAGAAAGCATCTTTCAACCAGGTTTTGTGGTTCAAAGAACAGGTGGCACTCAAGGAACAGTTAGAGTTCAGTGCAAGGTTTGTATAATACCTGGGCTTTATTTTATCACACAATGGATAAAACATTAAGTTCAAATTTGTAGTACCATATAAATTAACTACCAATGGGCATAATTTTGCTAGGAAAAATATATTTATTGCCTTTTTAATTTGCTATGTTCAGAGTACTAAAATTTCAAATATAACAAGTGAACAATATAATAACAACAATTTATTGGCACAACTTTTATTACATTAATATAATCTTCAGGCTTTCGCGTTGATAAGACATGATAAAAAAGATAAAATCTATTAAAAGTTTTACGGTTTTCACGCGATAAAATTTAAAAATACATTAACGTTTCGACTTCACTTGTGGAAGGCTTCATCAGAATGATAAGAAGATAAATTTAGATAATTTTATTACATTGGTTTCAAATTCTTGTATTGCAATGACAATAACTACAGTTTAGTTTGATGGGCACCAGACATTTGGAAATAGCAAGGGCTAATCTAGTTAAATGGCTATAGAAGCCACTTGATAATAGCTCAACTCAGTTCTAATGTATTGGCTATGGTATCTAGATCATGAGATAACATTTATCAGTTAAAGGTTATTTGTGTGTGAGGTTAGGTTGAGTTCACTGGACAGAAATACGGACCCAATGGCATGCCATCTCCCTGGGGGGTACTTCTGGGTTAGGGTATAGTTAACGGGTAGGGATAACCGTCGGAAAAAATCCCCAAAATACCTTAAAAATATCAATTGAAAATTTAATTTTTCCTCCACCAGATAGCTATAGGCGCTAAAGGCGCTTGCATAATAGAACAATTGCCGATTTTTTTTTCTCTTAACACCTTGTTCAGTACGCATTGCTAAAAACGGTACTGCAAACAGACTGTCTCATAGCTTCATATTTTTCAACAATAAAAAAGAACAATTTGCTCTTGGTTCAACACAGGATTTTCTTTAACAATCCCTAAAAAATACTGGAATGACTATTTTGACCCCCAAATAATATAATGGTTATACCTACTACCCAATTATAGCTAGGGAGAGCCTTATGCATGACCAGCTCCTCCCAATTCAAACTATTGTTTATTTCTTCAGTTACCTTATAGTGAAAAGAGCATGAAATCAAAAGTTGAAATGATCCAAGTTTCCACATATTATATAGAAACTTGTGGCATATATATTTTTATCAAATAATGAATGATTTATTTTGCTTTTTATCATCTTTCAGAAAGTTCAAGAATAATGTTCAAGGGTGCATGTGAGATGTACTTCATAAATGTGTGTTTTTTTCAGATTAATTCAACCCATTCTGAGGATTTTTTTGGTGGGTCAACTCTTCAGCCGATGGTAGTGTTTACGAGTGGGGTCAAGTCCAAGAATTGTTCGTTTACGTTGAATGATGACAGCACTCCCGAGGGGAATGAAACGTTTTTTGTGCAGCTCAGCATACTTGAAGGGGGCGGTGAGCTTACTGTTCCGAAGACTGCAAAACTCACTATACTTGCTAGCGACGGTGGAAATGGCAATATAGGGTTCAGCTCAGTAAGTTGTTATGGATTAATTTGTTTGATGGACTTTTCTTGGGTTTCACCCACTTCCCACAGAGGCCAAAGACTGGTTCCCATTTTCCCATTTGCTCCCAATCCTTATAGTTATTAGTTTAAGTTATTTTGTGCTTAACAAGTTACCTATAACTTGTTCCAGTGATAACTTTGTGAAACATACTCTGCTATCTCTTTCTAGAATGCACAAGTTACTGCCAGAGAGCCGTCGACATCTGGTGCGACAACACCAGTAAAGATTTTGCGCCTAATTGGAACTTATGGTGATATTTATGTAAAGTGGAAGGTAATGTATCAGCTTTTAATTTTGCCATGCATATAGCTCTCCATCTTCTTTGTTACGATATCACTAATATTAGATCATGCTGTATGTAACTACTTCATTTATTTTACCCTTAAACGATGACTTAATTTCCTAATTTTGTTGGTTCAGATCACAAGTGGACCCAGCAATGGTTTGGATGACTTTGTTCTTGCGTCTGGTGAGGTAGCTTTTGCTAATGGTCAGAGTGAAGCCGTCTTGAACTTGCAGGTTAAACCTGATAATGTGAGTATCATGCTTTTAAAAATGAATGAAATTGTTTGAATACTCTTTCCAGAGCATTTTTGTTTTAGCAGTTAACAGAAAGAATGCTGATGCAGATTTTCTATAGGGTTTAGTAATTATTATGGGTGCCATAGGATTATTGTAAAAAGTCTAAGACTATTTGTTTGGGTTGCTATTGGCTCAGCCTGCAGTACTGTGATGTAAATTTGTTGGTGATGTGCACATACAAAGGAACCAGCAATAGTTTTATTTTGAGTTGCTGTATTCAAGTAAGGCACATTTTATTGTGTAAACAGGAGAAGTGCAGAAAATATGTGTCTGTTTGATCCTCAACTTGATCTTTGTTTTTGTTTTTCCATGTTTTTAGTTGCCTGAGAATAATGAAGTTTTTACCCTTACTTTGGAATCACCAACTGGAGGAGCCACTCTCAATACAAGTTATTATCAAGTATCAGTCCTAATTCCAGCCAATGATGCCCCAATCCGGCTTCCTGTTCGCCACATTGTAGCAACAGAGAACATGAGCAGCATCAATGTCGAAGTCCATAGAGGTCTTGCTGATGACGGTTTTACCCAAGTTGGACCTGTAAATGAACAAGCTTGGGTTGGGTACTTTTTAGTATCTGGTAGCGCAATGCCTAGAAAAGACTACTTAGATAGGAATGGTACCTTGATGTTCGGTATTGGGGAGAGAAAGAAATTTATTTCAGTAACCTTGGTGGATGATCAAACACCGGAACTCTCTGAAAACTTCTCTGTTCACCTTCAAAACGCTAGTAGTAATACATATATTGTACCACCAGCTGTTGCCATGGTAACAATTCTTCCTAGTGATGACCAACATGGAGTAATTCAGTTCGGACAGTATCCAAAAAGCCTGGATGAGGATATAAACCGTTCTGGTGTATTTATGGTAAACAGAACTGCTGGCACGTTTGGGGAAGTTGCTGTTACCTGGAGGGTCCACGGGGGAAACGCTGTTGTACTTTCAGACATATTTGATGGGAGTACCAGTGGCAGTTTGCAGTTTCTGGAAGGAGAAAGCTCAAAGTCTTTCAGCTTGAATCTCAAAGCCGACTTAGTTCCAGAAGAAGCGAGAGAGTTTGTTGTTAGTCTTTCAAATCTGACTGGAGGAGCGAGGCTTTCAAACATTGCTGGAGAGCGGCAGGCTGTTTTCATTGTACCAGACAGTGATGATGTGTATGGAGTGGTGCAGCTTGCAGAAAAAGGACAGCAAAAGCTTCAAATGGTAAAAACATCTTATTGTACGTAATGTAGTATTTTTTATGTAAGCTGGAGTATAGCGTATTGTTCGTTAATTGAGTTTACAGAAGCCTTGGTCCTTAACCAACCTAATTTATATTGCATCCTGTAGGTGACTAACAAGAAAGAATAATATTTCAAAATAAACTGGATTTTCGATGGTCTGGTACAATGCTTTATTCGGTATAACGATTTCTCTTCAGTAATCCCTGGTCGATGTTTCAACCACTCTCCAATCCCGATTAGATTATATAGGCTTATGGACAATAAAATGGGCACCGTCATAGAGATTTGATTGGAGTTTATAAGTAGTGCGTTGTTTTTTATATCTTTTAAATGTCCGGGGAATGCTAGAAAGACAGAGTTTACCATTTTGCCACGCTTATTTGTTTCTTGCTGTTTTTGATGAGAACATAGTTCTCTGGTATGAGCTTTCAAACTTTGGTTTATTGGCGATGAAATATTTCTTGTTTGCCATTATCAGAGCTCATCACCTCGGCAGTTGGCGTTACGAATACAGCGAGTGGGTGGTATGGTTGGAACAGCGATAGTCCATTACAGTGTAAGCTATTATCTTCCTGGAGGTACAAGCCCCGCCCCTGGGGTCACACTTACCTACACCACCCCAGCAAGGATTTCTCCGGGTCACTCAGATGTTAATATGACTGTCAGTATTTCTGATAGTCAGTTTATTCAAGCTGGATCTGCCTTCAGAGTTGAGTTGACTCGTGTTAGTCTGGATGGAGGTAAGACATACTGAAAATATATCAAAAAGCGATGTAGTTACAACCGAGTGATACATGTGTTAAGTAATTGAGGAGGTTTGGTTCGTACAGTAAACCGATTGGCTTATGTTCAAATACATTGTTGTAACAATTGAAGAGCCCGAGTTTGTTTTTTATTTTCATAGTGAATACCTTAACTCCTGCCAAGACCCCCAAACTTGGAACACCGCTCGTTCAGTTTGTGAACATAACAGCTAAAGATGCCAACGGGGACTGTGGATTCTCTAACAGTGATGACGTCACCATTCAAGAACCATCAGGAGCGGGGCCAGCATATCTTAGACTCCCCCTAATAAGGGATGGCACTCTTGGTAGAGCAGTTGTGTTCTGGGTTATTCAAGATGGCAGTGAAACCTTCAATAGTAGCGATGTCGGCAGAATGGAAGGACAAATCGAGTTTAGAAATGGTAAGTGAAGAGTTGGAGTTGTAATCAAGGCTCGTGAGCCCGAACCAAGTGTTTGGGTCTTTAAGAAGACAGTTGCGTCACCAGCAGCGTTTGTGTTACCTTGAGTCATACAGTTCAAAACAATTTACTAACTCGTCTGTTAATTTCTGCAGGTGAAGCTGAAGTCAACCTCACCATTTCTATCAGTCCTGATGACGTTCCAGAGGTCGAGGAGTCTTTCAAAATTAAACTTGTGAATATTACTGCTCCGAACAGACTGCAGTCAGGAGTGGTATGAATGAAACTCTTGTTACTGAAACTCTTTTGTACAGGGCTTGTAGTTAATCAACTGATTCGCCATCTTACCAATTGGGACTTTTGCGGGTTCTCGATTATTGTGTAGTATACATGAAGGAGAAAGCAGCTACCCATGTTTTGTGTCATCTTCTTTATACTTGTTTCGAAGAAAGATACTGTTTAGTTGTGACGAGGTCACCTGTGCCAAGCATTAAAGACGAACCAAATATCGGAATACGTTGGAACTCTTTAGAAAAACTGGGAACTCCTTTTTTGTTGTAAAGATACATGATGACTGTGTGATCATTAAAAATATTGGGTTTGAAGAAATAAACTTGTAATTTTATTGTTTCGTAGGATGAGAAGACTGTTAGAATTAGTGAGAACGACAACCCAGGTGGAACATTTGAGTTTCAAAACAACTCAGTGAGAGTTGTAAAGGTAAGATTGCACAAAGCGGTGTGGAATGTGAAGGTTCTTGGAGCAGCAGTTTTGTTATACTTAGCATTTGACTTTATTGTTACTTTGCAATGAACTTATGACTGCGTCGTTTATAGACATAATTTTAGAGTGAAACACTGTGCAGAAAGTAAAGTGTTTGTGGTTTGGCGAATTAACACAATTCGAAAATTATTAAGCTTACTGCAAAAAGAGTATGATGATATACGTAAGTAATAACTGCATTTAACTTGGTTGCATTTGGAGTAAATAGTTTCGTCGACGGTATTAACACTCTCTAAAGACAATTTCACCTAAGCAAACAAAAGTCCAAGCTGATACTACAGCTGGTAGTGTTAACTGTTGTGCTTAAAGTAGTTTTGGGCATTTTAGAACACGGCCTACCTATGAACTAGTGTTTATTGTTTTACCCTCACTGCAGGAAGGGGATACTGTTGAAGCATCTATTGTCCGGCTTGGTAGTGCCTTGGATACGCGAATTGTTGGTTGGAGAATAACCCCCGGTAAGTCGTTTATCTAGTGCAAGGTTTCCTGCAAATCGTAATGGTTTTTGTGATACCGTAAACATTTTGAACCAAGGTATAACATTTTGAGCTAGACTGGAATGTCAGCTGCTCTTTTTTCGCGACCCCATGCCAGTGCCTCTTTCCTGGCCCATAGCCATGGGGGTTGGGTACAAGCGAGCGGATAACGTTTGGGACTACCTAGTATAGTATGCATCATAGAATAGTTTTTCCTTAATTTGACAACGATTTGACTAACCAGACTATGATAACGATTTTTAACTTGTTACCGCTGCTGTAAAACACAAATGATTGTTTACTTTTTATGAGGTATGGGGGGCTGGTTCAATTTTTTCAGAGGTTTATTCACCAAATGGGATGACACCCCCCCAAAAACAATCAATGTATTTGATATTCTACAAACATTTGTTAGCAACTCGATAACCAAACACCAGTGGGCAATATGATATTCTCAACAGGAATTATAACTATTATGAATTCAACCCCTTTTTTGCAGGCCAGCAGAACGATATTGACGTCACAAGTAATATAATACTTTTTCCAAAGGACAAACGGTCAGAGCTGATTCAGATGTTCATAAAATCCGATAATTTTCCGGAGGTAACTACAATGGTTATTTGTTTTTTACTGGCTAAACTTGTGTGATCTATTCAGGGAGGGTTTTAACTTTCACGAACTCTTTCAGGAGTTACACTTTAAAAGGGTTCAGGTAGTAATTGGATACTTTTTTAATTTCCTGAGCAAAACGAAAGTTTACTGTTGTTACGCTTGGTTAGACGAGCTGTTTATTGACAGAAATACCATTGCTAGGAGAGACAATCCCTAGCAAGGGTACTGCTTGATTGCTATGCCAGCCATAGAGGTGGGTTCTTTGGTGCGTGTTATACCAACGCGATTTGGTGTTGTTGCACATTTATAGTTTTATAACGGTTGTGGATAGTTTAAGTATCCGAATCAAAATTACTTAACGTTTTCTCGTTAGATTGATACTCACGATGCTGTTTTCGTTGTAGCTTGCAGAGACGTTTACCATCGAGCTATATTCAGTGAGCATTCCAGGAAGACTTGGTGGAACTATGGGAAATAAAACTACCATTCAAGTAACAGTAGTAGAGAACGATGATCCTCACGGAGTGTTTGGCTTTAACGGGGATCTTGTCATTCACATCAGTACGTATCGAGTTTGAAACTTAAAGAAACACATTATTTACAGAATGAAGAAATTGCTATATTTAAAATTTCATGATCCTTGAAAGTCGTGGAACTCTGTCAATTATTTCATTTCAGAATATTTGGCATCGAATGTGTTACAAAAAATTTGATTTTTTTGTCAGGAAAATCAAGACGAACCAGTTTTCGAAGGTTAACACTGTGTAACCAATAGCCAACTCAACCTCAAAGCAATGATTCTGTTTTAAACATTGTTACGCAGCTCGAATCAATATTTCTTGCTTTCAAATAGTGCATCTTGTTTCACGATATCGTCTAATATTTTCAAAGAAAAAGAAGATGGCCTGTATGTTATGCTTTGTAACGAGTGTCGCTTACTCTGCGTAATATTTTCATCTGAAATCTGTGGTTCTTTTCTGAGTCTCTTTTACCTCTCGTTTTAGTTACAAGTCTATTGTTTGCGTAGTGCAGACTTGATCTTTTTTTGTCATGTATAATTTATCGTTGTCAACTAGCTCTAGCCATCAACTTTGACAGGTATATTATGTTAGTTATACGGTACTTAACTTTTTACCTCTGGCCTCAAAAGAACCCTGATTATGTCCTATTTAATTTGCCAGTTATTCTCTTTTGGTTTCTGTCCGACAGATGAAAGCCGAGTGACCAAGGAAGTTGCCCGTTTTAGAGTAATCCGAGAAAGAGGTGCTTTTGGAAATGCTGATGTTTACTGGAATTCTTCTGGAATCAACACAACCAACGAAATTTCCCCAGCGTCAGGTGTTTTACACTTTCTTAACGGTGAAAATCTAAAAACAATTGACATAGAGTCTCTTCCTGATGATATCCCTGAAAAGAATGAATCTTTCTCTATCCAACTGCTAAGAGTAACCGGAAAAGCTCGCTTAGGAACGAAGACATGTGCAACGTTGGTGATTGACAAGAATGATGATCCGGTCTTCTTTACTCAAGCAGCTGTCCGATTGTCCGAGGGACAGTATGTAAATTTGACAGTCGAGCGTGGTGGCGATGGAGGTTCAGTCATTTCTGTTATGTTTAGCACAGAGGACGGTACAGCAGTAGCAGGCAGCGATTACGATTCTACATCAGGTTCCTTAACCTTCGGCCGAGGTGTCCTTAGGAAAGAAATTTCGTTTCGTGTTATTGACGATAGCACCCCAGAGGGAGTGGAGCGATTCTCTGTAACGCTTATTAACGTGACAGGTAACGCAGTTTTACTTGGAACTAGGGTCGTTACGGTGACGATTGATTCCAGCGATGATGCTACTGGAGTGTTTGAGTTCGTTTCTGGTGGCGGGAACAAGACTGTCGCTGAAGGTTCCTCGGTTCAGTTTGTGTGAGTATCAATTTACGTTTACATGCTCCCATTTTGGGAGTTTACAACTACTGTTGATGGAACTCACAGTTCAGTAGGTTCTTATGAGTTTAACTGAAAAAAGTATGTCATTCTATTTTTACTATAAGATTTTATTTTCAGTTTGATCAGGAGAATGCTTCCAACTGTATACAGAGTTAAAAATTAAGTCCTAGTAGGATTAATGAAATTCCTCAGAGTTGAAGAGTTTAACGTTAAAAGGTTTGTCATTTTTTGTTCCGTGCATACATTCCAAAAATCATGGTGTTACTATAGATAAATGTGTTCAGTATGTGTTCAGTATGTGTTCAGTCAAAGCTACACCAGCCCAAGTGAGCAGGCGCTCACCAGTGGGAATAGGATTGAAGACTGCGCCCAGTGTTAATTTTTTTGTTTCAAGTTTTTAAGATTAAACCTTGTGATACCGTAATATTCGATTTTTTCAGTGTGAGTAGAAGTACCCCATCATTTGGCGTAATAGATGTATACTGGAGAGTTCTGAGAAAGTTCTCAAATGGTAGCCTCGAAGCCCTGTTGCCGGGACAAGAGTTTACAGCCGTCACTGGTTCAGTCCGATTTGGCGACCAAGTGAAGTCAAACTCGATCAGTCTAACAGCAAAATCTGATACAATAGCAGAGCTAAACGAGGCTTTTGTTCTTCAACTGGTGAATGCAACAGGTGGGTTTAACAGTTGTTTAATAGCGTTTTAAGTTTTAATTACGAATTTTACTTTTTCTCTTGTAGTAGTTTGTTGGTGCGGCTTAATATAAATATAAATTAAGAGTATTCTGTTTTGAGTTTTTCTGTCATTAGATCTTGTACTTATGTGAATTCTATTTTGTTCTTTGTGTTTCCATAGAAAACCTGTAAACTCGCTTCAACTAAATGTTTTATCGGACACATGTAAAATAAAAGAAGCAAACGCTATCAGAATTCTAAAAAAAATTTCGGATTCTTTAGCACTGTATGCAGATATTGCATCAGCAATTACATTATTGAAACTAAACAGCTGTGTTGACTATGTGATAACACACCACGCGGTACTGAACCATCAATTTACAGGTATTCCGTGCCATCAGCTGCCCCTCTTGACGTCATCGCCTTCGTTTTGTTAGTACCAGTCCTTTCTGGCTGTAGCTCGTTCTCCGGTTGTTTCTATGAATTCAGCTTGTTGTAACACACTTTTAAGTATTAATGTTCAGTATGGCAGTCAAGAAGAGTGGAGTGAAAACGAAGAAACAGTAGCTGCTTAATTCAATTGATTTTAACTTAAAGCAGGCAGAAACAAAGGTCGATAAGGATGCCGGTTAGGGTTATCCTTGCTTAAGATTATTAGGAATACGGCAGTCGTAATCTTAGTTATAATGAAGTTAAGTACTAGTAGTGTCAGTAGTAGTAACTGAACTACAGTTGAACCCCGACGACTCCAACCCTCGGTAACTTGAACTCCCCGCTAACTGGAAACAAAACTAATTTCCTTATGTTGGTTTCTTTTTCAGTTTTCTATGTTGTGCGTTACACCATAAAGCTGTTAAACGTCCGTTTCTCACGTCACATTTGTTCTCGGAAACTTTTGAAGGCATTTGGAATAACAGTTCTGCTTAACAGAATGGAAAGAACAATTTAAGCAATGAAATTAAGTCTTATTGCTTTAAATCCCAATGTTTTAAGACTTCATGTTCTGGCCACATGTTTTAGTTGGTGACCTCTCTGTTGCTTTTACTTAAAGGCATAAATACTGGTGAAGACGGCAAGCTTGGAAGTGAAACTCGGGCTGTTTTTGAAGTCGTGGCAAATGATGATCCGAATGGCAGATTTCTGTTTGCAGAATCTTCTCGGTCAGTCAACATTCCCGAAGACTACAACCCGGGAATGATAAGCGAAACGGAAAAGAATCTTACGGTTCTCAGAGGACAAGGCGATTGGGGAGAAGTAGAGGTTTGCAAGACTTCCGCTTACTTGTTGTTAAAGTTTAGTACTGGTTGGTTTGAAATCACTGAAAAAGCCATGACTCAGTTTAGTAGTTGTGGAAGGACCCGTCCTCGCTAGCAAGGGGATGAGAGTCTCTTCAGTTTAACAACTGTTTGATTCAACTTAACCATGCAAGACGATTTCATCTTAAAACTACACTTACACTAGTGTTCCTCAATTCTTTACTAGGTTCTTTGGGAAATCTTCACCACATCATCAGCAGCCAAGTTCCCATCAGTATACGATCTGTTGTTCTTGGGAACTCCCCGGGCAGGCGCGACCCTCGCCACCAACAAGAGAAGAGTCAATACAGGAACCTATGTCTTTCAGTTCACGAGTAGTAGAAATGGTGAGTATGAGGAGTGAAGATGACCTTTTTTGTTTGGAGCTGATACACGAGGGCGCGACTCGTGCAGCTAAAGTATGGAGAGAAAAGTTGACATTAGAAACCAAAAAGGCAGTGCGTCCATAAAATGAATCAAATGTCATTAAATTTATGTATTGTTATATTGTTATTTTTTCCAAAAACTTTATGAGCTTAAACAAGTATTTTGCTCATGTAGACTCCTATGTCGAGGTTGCCAGTAGCATGCAGGTTGGAGCAGAGTTCAGCATAAGGTAATTACAGTTAAGTTTGCTTTGGTTTGTGTACAAGTACATATAACATATTTGTCACCCTCCTTCACGTGTAATCCTCACATTGCTTTAGTTACCTATTTCGACAAAGTAAATAAAACGCCTCAGAGAGACCATACAAGAAGGAAAAACAGAAGCTGATTTCAATTACTACGTCAACGTATTTTTTCTTATTTGCCGTAGTTATTTGGATAGTTCCATAGGCTTCTAGGAAATCCTTAAAACAAATTTTTGAAAAATATATTTTTAGTGCCTGGATTCAGCCGTCCAAAAACAGATACGGTTTCATCCTTTCCAAGACTTCTGCGAGTCAAGTTTTCTACGGCCTGGCTATCAACACTACTACAGCTAGGACAATTGTCAAGTTTACGTACCACATGGATGGCTCAGCTTACTCAGTAAGTAAAGTTCCTGAGATAGTCAGATGTTCCAGTCAGAAAACGTAAGATGATGATGCCGAACAAAACCACATCCTACATAAAACACCGTTTGATTTGTATAACAATTATTCACCGGAGTGAAGGTAAATAGCGGTGAATACTGTATGTACCGAGCATGGGAGCGGCAATAAAAATGTCTGCCATTGTGCGCGGAATTTACTTGGTATGAACAGTTTGTGCTGTTCACCCCGGTCTAGCCAATGAGAACGCGTGAAGGGGCTAATCTTTTTTATGGTATAAACTAGAACGAAAGATAATCTTTGTGACCTGATCGCCCGCTTCGACATTTTTTTAACTCCCCCTTTGATCTGTTGAGGTTAATGTAGAGAAAATCTATTACACTAAACAATAAACCCGGACGGTCGGTAATTTAGGACCCAGGTTATTCCGATTATTGTTGTATTAGTAATTTCTCCCTAATAGCACCCGGACATATAGCACTCGTTTGATGAAAAGATGATCTCCTTTGATCACATTGCTGCGTGTGTCGTTAGTTTCTTAAAAGATCTTTTTTCTAGTTCTTGGAGTTTTGACGTAATTAATGCTTTCGATTACTTTAATTTGTAGCTGGAATCCGAACTGGGGAAAGATTTAGCCGATGGCAGTTGGCACAACGTTGCAGTGACAGTTGGAAGTTCTAAAGCAAACTTCTACGAAGATGGCAATCCAGCTGGGGCAGAGAGGTGAGTCGCATTTACCCATTAATCCCTGGCCTGTTTATCGACATCTACTTCTCCTTACAAAACTCGTATAAAATAAGAATCTTGTAGTAGTCCCACTACTGAAGGTGAAAAGCGTATTTTTCTACCAAACTGGTGATATAAAAACTATAGAATCTGGTTGGGGAGAATTTAGGAACACATAATTTTACGTACTTAGGGCTGAAAGGGTTAAGTCTTTTCATAGAAACAAAGCTTAGCGTCAAATCCTTTTGGCCTATGAAAAGCGAGGAGCTGTGACCTGTCGCCTATCTATGTTAGCCGCCCAAGCCAAACAGGCCGATTCAGCTTAGTAAAATGTACGATCAACTCTTTTCAAGTATTCAAAAAGATTCGGATATGAAGCAAAGAAAACCTGTGATTCAATTTAACTGTCCAGTAACAACTGACTCGTAAATAATAACAACTGAAGTCTCTCACTGAAAACGATTTTCGTTTTACATTAAGAAAGGTTGTATAAAGCTAAGAAAAGCTAGAAAATACTTTGTAGTCAAAGATTCAATCCGTTTCTTTAATCAAAGAAGCATATTCACAAAGTCAATTTTTCCAATTTATAAACAGCGCTAATGCTTTTTTTGGAACACAAATAGTAATCCCAAACCTTACTTTAATATTAGTATGTTATAAAAACATACATTGCCCTAAAAGTTGCTATTGATATATGCCATAGCACGTTGCACTGAAGCATTCGCACGCTATTATTGTTTCTAGTAACAGAAGGATATCGTTTGTTGTTCTCCCGTTGTAGTCGTCGTTGTTCAAGTTATTACTTTTATTATTAAAGTTGATGATACTTATGCTGTCGCGGTCACCATTCATTCAATGACTCGACAGTGATTTCATTTGTTAACTATGCTGTCTGCCTGTCTGTCTGTCTGTCTAGGGACCTTGGTGGATCAGGAAGTGTCTCTGATGGTAGCGGCACTCTACTGGTCGGTGCCCTGCGAGCAGGGGAGGATCATTTGGATGGGTATCTACAGGATGTGAGAATTTATTCCTCAAAACTGGAAGCTAGGTTTGTCTCTTGATCCTCTTATTTTCCTGGGAGTTGCACACACGTTTTCAACAAGCGTTTTAACCAGGTCTGACTAAAAAAACTTAAGTCGTGAAAAAGAACGTAGCAATCGTCATTTAGGCACAACTGTGCGGCATATAAAGTTTGCCTTTGGTTTTCTTTGCCATGGTTATCTCAATGAGCTGTACATAATCGTTACAGTGTAGTGTAGCGTTTTTGTGTCTGTGTGTACACCAGATATTCAATGTGTAAAATTTGAAATCGATTTAATTAATAGACGTAAAGAATGCAACACTTAAAGGCGAAAGGTCGATGATTAAAGATGTCGTTAGTAAGCGTAGTTTTAGATATTATAGAGAACGCGGGAATGCTATTAGAATTAAGTACTTGCAGACTGTTTTGGTGCACTTTCT
Source organism: Hydrozoanthus gracilis (assembly GCA_025388745.1). Classification (NCBI taxonomy): domain Eukaryota; kingdom Metazoa; phylum Cnidaria; class Anthozoa; order Zoantharia; family Hydrozoanthidae; genus Hydrozoanthus; species Hydrozoanthus gracilis. The sequence continues at coordinate 16,889 of JANVCF010185166.1, forward strand.
TTAAAATGATAACGCGGTGTGGTATTCTCTTATCAACTTATTTTATCTATACACGATTAGACAGAGTAATTTTGTTATTAAATCTCGTAGTAATTTTTGCTTTGTTACTCGATTATTAACATTTTAGATTGGTGAAAGACATGACTGGTGATATAAAGACCCTTAAGCCCATCAATGGTTACCTTACGTTCAACCCGAACATCCGGTCACGGCAGCTTACAGTAGCCAGTATTGACGATAGCATTCCCGAGCCGGAGGAACAGTTTGCCGTGACGTTGCTGAGCCCGAAGGGTGGAGCAACATTGGACGAGAACCACGCTAAGGCTATCTTGTCAGGTATTGTGTCGCTTCATTCCTATATATAAGTTCTCCTGTTACTACCTCTCGACATTGGAGTGCTGCTGAGAATTCAGTTTAATTCTTTGTTCTATTGGTTGTTTGTTGGAACCCCTTAGGAAGATAATTGGTTAGAAATTACACTTTTTTTCGTAAGTTCTTAATTGTTGGTTTTTTTACATTGCCTCACCAGTTGAGAAAAGTGACAATGCAAATGGGCTGTTTGGTTTCAAGTCTGTGCTCCCAATCACTACTCCCGAGTCAGCGAACGTTACTGTAGTGGTAGAGCGACAAAAAGGAACTGATGGGACAGTGACGGTCAGATGGGCAATTTACAAGGGTACGACGTCACAGCGGGCAATACAAGATTTTATCGCATCCAGTGGAAGCATAGTCTTCAACGAAGGAGAGACAGAAAAGGTAAAACCACAGTACAGTTAATCATGTAATTATTTGCACTTTTCTAGAAATTCATGCTCTAAGAAAACATTTTAGTAAAAACACCCTTGGAATAAATTAACATGCACTTTTTATACATATAGGGGGACTTCATTAGCTGAAAGAGATTCGGAACAATATGGAGATATGAAAATAAAGCAAGATAGAGTTTTCCAATGGCTTGGAACCAACACTGTTCGACGTTTTCAAGGATTTTGCAATGTTCCGAGTTCGCTTGAATAAATAGAACTTACATAGAATGAGTGGAATTTAAATAAATGATTTGGCACAGGTTGAGCCAGGTTGTGTTTTAAGACAAGGTTTTTTAAAATTGTTTTCTAAATGACAGTAATGGACATCGTCGTTTTGAAAATTAAAAGGTGAAAAGCTCAAATTTGAATTTCTTACGACTTACCTACAGAAAATTTTGTTAACCATCCTTTCGAATTAAAAAAACTATTTCAATCTTTTCCTGTTCACTAACTCGGACGAAACAATAAGCAAACTAGCCAAACGTAAGCGAAAAAAATAAACAAGCCAGCGAATTGTTTTTTCTATAAGCCGCCGTCATGAATTGGTTGCCGTCCTGCATTATAATTTTTTTTTTCTGGTTTTCGGCAAAAGAAATTCATCGAGATTACAAAAAAAAAAATCCATAAAACCACTGAGTTAAATTTAAAGTTAGCTTTCTTTTACATCAAAAATATTAAAATACTGCTTTGTAATGCCCTAGCTTACGTGTTGTTTTCACCTAGGCTCTTGAGATTGGTTTGAACGACGACAGAAAACCCGAACTGGGTGAGTTGTTTGTGTTAAAGCTGCTCTCTGCTACACCCGCTGATGGCAAAGCCGGAAGTACTCCGACCAGCGGTGCGAGCTTGCGGTCTGAGTACACAGCAGTCAACATCACCATTGAAAACAGTGACCATCCTTACGGCCTCCTGCAGTTTATGAGCAAAGTACCATCTGCGAATGGGACTATTGGTATAGAATCCGGGCCTTTAAATGTTGGTGTCAATGAAAGTGATGGAGCAGTTGTTCTGCATGTCATCCGGGCTCAGGGAACAGAAGGTTAGCTATTTCTTAATATTGCCATATAAGGAAAAAAAACTAAAATAAGTATCAGAAATTTAAGTTTACAGTTTATTAAATTCCTCTGGCAGCTAAGAGGCTGAATTACAGATGAGTCGACAGTTCGAATAATGATTATTAAGTTATATATCAATGTTCAGTTACATTTGTATAGAAAGAAAACTTATTTGTGAAAATTCGTTTGTAATTTCTTAAACCCCATTTCAAAAATATTTTTTGTGCTTTAAGGTAGTTGGTACTTTTATAATATTTTGATAGCTCACTTAATGATTAAAGATTTGTCGTTTCATTTTGAAACATTCGAATTTCCTTAAAAGACAACATAACTTCAACATTACCTTGCTACATTCGAATTTTGTTAAAATGATAACGCTTTTGCAACAATACGTCGTTACATTCAAACTTCAATAGAAATGTTAACGCCACTCCAACAAAACTTTGCAACATTCAACTTTCATTAAATGTGATAACACTACTCTATTATATCTGTCAGCACTCGAGTGCCTTTACAAAATGATAGCGCTACTGCAACGATATTTTTCTACATTTGCCTTTATGGTCTTGAAATAGCGATGGAAGAAAATAAATGAAATGAAAATGGGGTTACAGAGAATTATGATCGTATTAATTCCATTTTATGCAGGATCAGTCACGTGTCAGTGGCGTATAGTTCCTGGAAGTGCCAAGGCTCCAGAACACTATCAGAACAACGCTGGCAAGGTCTCCTTTGCACCTGGAGCACGCAATGCTACGATTCGTGTTGTCATTGTGGATAATAACATTCCTGAACTAGAAAAGACCTTCCAAGTTGAGCTCTTTGCTCCCGATGGCGGAGGTAAGAAAGATCAGCGTTTACTCAGCTAAAGATATTAGTTGTAAATTAAAGGTTGAGAAAAACGATAAAGGTCAACACCTTTCTCCAACTCGTATCGCTAACCCTGTTGATTC
>JANVCF010185166.1:29481-43871 GCA_025388745.1 Hydrozoanthus gracilis
GAACGTTTTTAAGTTACTGTTTCTATTGAAGGTTTTATTTGTTTAACTGTTAATCTCTTTAAACGTTTTTTTTTTGCCATTGAGGAAAGCTCTGTGGTGGATTAAAGAACTTGCTTGTTTTTAATGGCGTTTTTTCTTGAAAAAGAAATCTTTTGAAAGAAATACGTTTATGAAACCTGCGTCCTTGACCGCATTATTTTTTCGAAAATTTGCGGGTTTTGTTTCGCACAAACGTTGCGTCGGCTATACATTCAAGGTTAAATCACAACTTTAGCGGCCATCGTTTGGGTAAGCAAACGCGTCGCAAACTACAATGTGTGTTTTTTAGAAATCCAATCAGAAATCTAAATTTAAATGTCTAAAGATGCATCTGATTGTCTTTCTATTGTGCTTTACAGAGTTTACCTCAACGAGTCCACGAGTGCTTACAACCTAACAGTAGTGCGAACCCAGGGCACGTTTGGTGTCGTTCGGGTGTACTATCGTGCTGTTCAGGACTCAGCGAGGTCGGGCGATTTCTTCATAGCAGGAACCGATGCCATGCTAGGTGCAGAAGTCATGTTGGAGTTTGTAGATGGACAACGAGAACAGAACATTACAGTTTATGTTTTTAATGATGATGTACCCGAAGACGATGAAAAATTCACTGTTTACTTACGCCTGCGAGCAGATAGCAACGGTGCCACATTAGGAACGCCAGATAGAGTTGAAGTAATTATCTCGCACAATGATAATGGAAGGGGAGTATTTAAATTGGACGCTTCTTCTACAAGTAAACTTATCGCTGAGCCTGGAAGTGGAAGCAATAACGAAGCAGAGTTCAAGATTGTTCGTAGTGTCGCCAGTTTTGGAACCGTTGTTGTTGGTTGGAAGGTGGTAAACAGTTCGGCAAGTTCTGACCTCTCCCCAGTTAGTGGAAACGTGACGTTTGGCCCAAGAGATGTGCAGAAAGCCTTTAGAGTTAGTGCACTGATTGACTCCATACCAGAGCAAGCTGAAATATTCCTTATAGCTTTGAGCATCTTATCAGGTATAGTTCTTGCATTTCTTTCTAAATTATTTAATTACAGTACCTCACTTCAATACTAGTGCTGTTTTTGCACTTCTTTGAAGCTTAAGAAGCCCTATAGTTGTCAAGTACGAAAGCTTTATTCTAGAAATTACATCAGCATGGCTTAACACTAGACTAGCGTTACTACACACAGTACTTATTTAACTGCTACATCGCAAACAACATAAATGCTACTCCACACGAACACTAGTAAACTGTCTATCCTACTTAAGGTGGAGGAACACTGCAGAGTCCTTCACAGGCTCATCTTACCGTCAAAGAGAATGACCTACCGTATGGGTTGTTTGAGATTGTTTCGAGCAAGACAAAGACAAGCAGTGTGACCGTCGAGGAAGACATTGGTGTAGTAAAAGCGTTGGTAAAGCGCCGTGGAGGGAACTTTGGTCGAATTCACGTCGATTTTGAGACCGTCCAAGGGACAGCGATATCACCGTCAGGACGTGAACAGCACTTTGAGGTCATCCAGCGGATCGCTAGTGTCGACGCAAGGGCCTGGTACTCGTTCAGCAGCTATGGTGAGCGATACTTCGTGCTGGCTAGTTCTAACCGGACAGGAAACTTACCTGCTGGTGTTGGCAATGCGAGTACAGATGGCTATCAGAGGTCCACTTTATTTCGATGGCAGGGAGTTTATGTACCTGTGCAGGTACGTGACAAGTCTGGACTTATATTGCCCAGTACTTTCTAAAAACTGGGTTTGTTAAGAAAACAGCGAAAACTTCCTTTTCACGTTGTTTCAAAACCAGATTGTTGAGCAATCACAGAGCAGCATTAAGCATTGATTAATCATTGTTACATGAAGCCGAATTGGTCATTCTAAATAAGAAGACAATCTCAGAATTCACTACCCGAAACGTATAAAGATAAATAGTTACACTGGAAAACAAGAATCCAAAAGATGGAGAACACATGTTCAGAAGAATACTTTGAGCACTGGAGGAAATATTCACACTCTCCTCCCCAGCAAACTTATCAGCATCGAACTGCTTATGACATACACACACAAATAAGAGACTTAGTAATGAGGAGGTAAGAGTTAATCAAACAAAGCTAAGCAAAGTATTGAAGAAAAAAAGGCAAAAATTTCAAACATGTAAAGTATGGATTAGAATTGGAAGATTTTTCGATTACAAACTCGTCATGTGGGACTGAAAAAGTTTAAATGGTTACTATATATTACAAATTCTAGAGCTTCGCTACGGATGGAGCCGTTGCTTGGGAGTCGTTCGTTATTAGCGGTTTGAAGTACTTGGCCGTAGCTAACTATGGAAATGCTGGAAGACACCAAACAACCTCACGTGTGTATAAACTCGAAAGTTCTGGTGAGACGTCGGTTGTGCAAGACATTACAACCGAGGGTGCCGTAGATATCAAGTATTTTCAACCCCCGGGATCTGGTCAATCATATCTTGTGGTTGCTAATCAGAGGAACAACGCCGGGGCTACAAATATCAGGTCACAGGTAATTACACTCTTAATTCCTAGAAACCAAGTTTGTATCAAAAGATGCTGCCAGTTAGGAGATCCTAATACGAATAATAACAACAATATATATAGCAATGTTGATTCATACAATCATGTCTATATTGATAATATTAGTAAGAGTAACGATAGTATCACTCGGAGGTAAACAATTTTTGCTCCAGAGAAAGACAACAAAACGTTTACATAAACTATGCAAGATTATGGTGACAAGTATTTATCGTGGTTTAGCGAATTTTCTTATCTGTTTCAGTTTAGATAATTTCAGCTACTGGTGGTGTTCGTCCATCCGTATGTTTAGGTTTGGTTTAGGTTTTCCTTTTCAAAGTTATTTTGTATTCTTCTTCCGCTACAAAAGACAAATGTGCTCGAAAAAGATTACAAGCAAAACACTTTGTTTCAAAATTTAGCAGTATTTAGTTACTGTTCGTTTATGTGAATAATTCCAAGGAAACTAGTGAAAAGAAATCGTGCGAAGTGCTTGGTGAGTTATAAAACTTAACACTAACCTATTGCAACGCATTGAATTGGAAAAATTTTGCTTTTTATAATTATCTGCTTGTGTTTGAACGTAAAGGTTTACCTGTGGGACGGTAGTAAGTTTACCCAACTAGGCAGCGGCTTTTCGACTCGTGCTGCGTCAGGGATCGCCACTTTCCAGATGAGTAACAAGCAGTTCATGGCGATTTCCTTCTACCAAAACCTGGACGGCTCGTTCAATGTAATGTCTCCGGTGTACGAGTGGGACACGAATGAGTTCAAGGTCGTTCGCGAGGTGGAAACTATTGGATCAGTCGGAGTCCAGCACTTTCATTTCAATGGGAAACACTATCTGTTGTTTGCGAATTCCAAGTCGCCTGCTGCTGTGTTCAGGTGGGATGGCTCGGCATCTGCCCAGCTGCAGCCCGTGCCTACAAGGGGACTGGTGTCTGCTCGGGTTTACCAGCACAACGGAAATGGTAGGTCAATCAGATAATCATATTTTACTAACCATTCACTTTTTTGATGGTTGACAGTTTGCAATTGAAAACTCCAAGAAAGATGGTGGAGTTTTATTTTACCACAATGCATTGCGAACCTTACACCACTAATAGAAACTTAGGAAAGGTAACAGTTGGTAGAACTCTTCCTTGTACTAACAACACAGTAATGTCTGTGTCAAGTTTAGGTTTATTTTATTTAATTTATTACCTGTTGTGTATGTAATATCTATTTGATTTAATTGTAGACGCGTAAAAGTAGTTTTTCTAGTAAGTAAACATGAAAGTAGGGTAACAATATTCCTGTTGTCAGTTGTCATTTGGGTTAGATGAACACTAGTCTAACGAAGAAAGAAAATACTTACGGACTGACATCTTATTGTTTAAATCCAGTTCGTCTGCTGACAGTTGAGAGTAATAACACCATGAAAGTCTATCAGTGGAACAGCCAAGAAGAAGCTTTTCATCATTTGATGGTGAGCAGAAAAAAAAAACATGAACTGAATACTTTGTTGATTGTACGATATATTAACCCTTTCACCACGAACGAGTGCCAATGATGAACTTATAAATTCTCATAACTTTTGTTCATTATATTTCTATGATTTGTTGTCGAGAATCTTGTAGTCCATCTTCCAAAGTAATTGGTGGAAGATCAAACTTCAAATTCTCAGCACTGATCAGTCTATTTTCTGTTGTTACCTTAAGGAGAAATTAGATATTAACAATGCTGTAGGACTGATAACAACTCCTACAAGATATTTCTATTTCGTTTTGCTAGGCTGAATGTTAGTGTTGGTAAGAGCTTGGTTTAGACTGGGATTATGAGTAAAAGCTGGGGATACTCTGGAATTATTGGTAAAAGCTGGGGATACGCTGGGATTATGGGTAAGAGCCGGGGATACAATGGGATTATGGGTAAAAGAAAGGGATACACTGGGATTATGGGTAAAAGCTGGGGATACACTGGAATTATGGGTAAAAGCCGGGGATACACTGTTACTTGGCGATACCAAGCTGAACGCTTCATATAGCTTACCAATCAAGTATTTTGTTTCTTTTAGCCAAAAATTATTGCTTTTAATTCAGCAGATTTATTAAAACATGTAAAAATCGCATTAGTCTAAATTATTTACGAAGAGTGTGGCCAAAATATTTACTATGAAGTTAACAAGTAATTGAACTGCGTGCCCGTGTCAATATTTTTAATTTTGAATAAATTGTTTTATTGATAATGCTTCCTTGCTTACCAGAACACGACTGTTGCATATGCTGTAAGTGCTGAGCCGGTTGCTGTAGCTGATCCAGTGGGAGGAAACCACACCATTTTAGCTGTGGCCACCCAAGGAACCAACCCATCGCAACTTATTCAACCTGTGCAACTTTCATCTGAGGCCGACTTTATCCCAAGGTTTGAATTTGTTGAGTTGAGATTTTCATAACTTTTGTATAATTCACAAGTTTGTTACCATAGTAATCCACGGGTTGTATCATTTCTTGTTTGGTCATAGTTGTGAAGAAATGATTTGATCTTGCTTAAAGAGATTAACGTCTCGACGCACTTTCAGTACTTGTCGTAATTTTGCTGAACTATATGGGCTCCTGTCTAGTTAGCCCAGTTGGTAGGACGCGAGGGGGGGCTCGATGCCGAACCTTCACTCAGGTCCTAAAACAACTGAGGCGAAGGTGTTGCCTTTGCCCTAGAGTCTGCAAAACTGTTTTAGCTTTGCGTCTTCTCGGATAGGACGGTAAACCGCTGGCCTCAGAGTCTTAACAATCGGGTTGTAAAACATTGCAGATTTTCCTACTACCGAAAGGTAATGAAGACTATAAACTAAACTAGGTAGAGACTAGCAAGTGGATTGAATGAAATTATCCAGGACGAGATCAGCTCGATAGTTTCTCTATCAAGCACTTTCTTTTTAGGTTAAAAAGGCAACAGGTTGTTTACGCTTAATATTTTGTAAATATCACAAATTTTTTCGATGTTTGTAGGAGAGGACAACTAATCTTTCAAGATGGCGAAAAAGAATTGGAATTAGATCTGACAGTATTGCCTGACACCACTCCCGAGAGGGACGAATCTTTTAAAGTCGTCCTTACCAATGTCTCAGGGAATGCTGTCCTAGGCCCAGAAAGGGAGCTGACAGTCTCTGTTCTCTCAAACGACAACGCGCATGGCAGAGTTGAATTCTCTTCTGACTCAATGATAAAGGTATCTTTTTTGAAAAATTTGTTTGACAACATCAACGACAGAGTGGCAAAGGGGCGTTAACTTCTCAAAAAACTACGTTTTATTTTTTGGTAACAAACTACTATTTGTAAGACATAATGAGTGACATGTTGATCAGGGTAAAAAAATAGTTAATCAAGTCTACAACCTACGAAATGAAAACATCGGCAAGATAATTGTCAACAGGCTGTGTGGAGATCATAATCTATGAATATAGGAAAATCAGGGGAACCTGGGGTAAAAGCGTATTTTGAGTATGTAAACAAACTAGTTGGCTATTTAGAATTATCAATAATTTTTATCGCTGTAGCTAAGCAAGGTAGTAAAACTCAATCAAGTCAGTACTCTCCTGCGCGACAGAAATCCTTTAAAAACCTTTACGAACCCAGTGATATTGAGAAGTCCTAATGTTTTAGGTACAGTCCGAGCTTGATGAAGACAGTGTTGTCAGGTTCTCTGTTTTGAGGGAACAAGGCACATTTGGTCGCGTAGTGGCCGTTTGGAATGCAACGGGAAACTATACTGCAGGTGACATCTCCCCAACCTCAGGACAGGTCGTTTTCAGTGATGGGGTAGGGAGGGTTGACATTGCAGTCACTGTTCGAAAAGATGCGGTACCAGAGCTTGATGAATATGTGTACATCAGGTGAGTAAGTGTTTTGTCGCATTGTCTGGCCTAGTGTAAAATAAACTTAAACAACCACTTTGAATATGAAAAGATACGTCTCAAGATTTCAACATTTGACCAGAAACTGTTTTCTGAATTAGAGTTCAACCACCATTATCCAGTTCTTCCATAAGTCAAAGAGTCATCTAAAAAGCCGGCGCACCATCCTCTTATAAGCCTAAAGTTAAAACAGAACGCTTTAAAAACTGTTATATCAACATGCTAGTGTTTAAATACAACTTTGCAAGAAAGGAAATAGCTTTATCCATGACTTTAAGTCCTTGTAAATATCAGTTTTTTATACCAGTTTTAATAATCATTTGTTATGTATTTTTATCGAATGACATGAAAGACATATTACTTTATGGCATAAAATGTATTATTTATTGACAACAAAAGGAGCAAGAAAATTCACGGAAATCTATTTCCTTTAAATCAGATGCAGCATTTTCACTAATCTCCCATCCGATTCCCAAATTTGCATTTTGTTTGCTGTTCAAGTATCTTGCCTTGAGTATCAGCGCCTCTCTCTCACTCCCAATCAGCGTTGCTCCTGGAACCTTAGTGTGGCTAACAATCCAGACTTCATGTGACTATAGATCCTTTGGTTGAAATGATGTAATCAATTTACAATCAGTAACAATTCCATTACAAATGATTTATCTCCCAATAACGTTAACACTTATTTTAAAGACTACTGCAACTGATGGAGACGGGTTCATCCCAACCAAATCGTGGAGCTGTCCTAAACACTGATAAAGCAACTGCTCTGCTGATTATCCCCTCAAACGACGAACCCCACGGAGTCATCCAATGGCAAGAGACACTTGTGCTCTCTCAGGAGGTTTTAGCTCAGCAGAAAAACATTTCTTTGGTAGTAAAGAGGCAGTTTGGGCTGATCGGTGGAGTTTCTATCTCATACGAGACACTACAGGCTCGCAGAGTGACGAACGCGAATGAACAGATCGCCCAGCCTGGTGTTGACTATATTACCAAAAGGGGTGTGGTCCATATAGGCGAAGGAGAGAATTCAGCCAACATTACCATTCGCATCTTACACGTATGTCTTGTATTTTTCGTTGAAGTTATGAGGGATGATTTAATTTTAGTTGGTGTAGGGCTAGAAAATGAAAGAAGAAAAAAAGGAAAAGGGAGGTAGAAGCATTAGTACCTGTAACAGCGCTCCCTAGTCAAGGTTAAATTTTATTTTCGCAATGCACCTTGCAAGCTTGAATCCTCAACTATCAACCGACTTAATCTGGTGTTATGATAGCTACCGCTGATGGGCTACCTAAAAATGAAAAATAAAGGTAAATGTTTTTTTTTTCATGTTTTGTAACAGGATAATTCTACAGAGAAAATTAAAATTTTCTATGTGAACCTTACAAGTGTTGCGTTAGATGTTGGTTCAAAGACTTCCCCAACAGTGGTTAACTCACCACGAGTTTCACCGACCAAACGATTGGTAGAAATTGTCATTGCTGCCACCAACTTTACAACCGGCGAGCTCAACTTCGACACAACACAACTCAATGTTTCTCTTAATGCAATCCTTGTCAAGGAGGGGCGTGGATCACTGAATCTCAGGGTTACTCGCAGTGGAAGTGCAATTGGAGATGTTGGGTTTCACTATGTTGTGACCCCATTCCCCCACGGCCACTATCCCCCAGCAAGTCCTGAGGACTACTCACCATCAAGTGGAACCGTGACATTAGCGAATGGCGTTACATCTGCTATTCTTACTATTAACATCACTGATGATGTCACACCAGAAACCTCGGAAGAATTCTTTGTACACATGACGAAACCCGTAAATGGCACAAGGATTGGCTCCAAGAATAGAATTAATGTCATTATAGAGGCCAACGATGAACCATTTGGAAAATTTGGGTAAGGGTTTCTAACTTACTTTTTTTCTATAATTAAGGCTACTATGTTTTTACCGGCCTCTGGTGGCATTTCGAGAATTGTTAGTTAAATGGTATATGTAAAAAAATTTACGATGCAATGGCATCTTGTGTGTTGTTTTTCAGTTCAGAGGCTGCGGTAAAAGAGAGATATGATAATTGGTTACGTGAGGTGAAGAAGATGGTTGGGGTCTAATTTTGCTGGAGCAAATAAGATCTTGGGAAAAGGACAATGACTTATTTTAGCTAAAATGTTTGCCTTGCAGACATATTTGCCAGAAGTGAAGAAGGCACGATGGATTAGAGTGGGTATGCGTCCAGACCTGACTAATGATACGATTTTGTTTTTCTTTGTGCAGGTTCTTTAATGCTTCTACAAGTGCCAACATTGTGAAGGAGGGGCACAAAATACGACTTTACGTTGTGAGGAAAATGGGCAATTTCGGAGTGGTAACTGTTTACTGGAAAGTATCTCCCAGCTCTGGAAACGACATCAGTCCATGGAACGGGTCCCTCGTCTTTGGAGAGGTAGAATTAACAAGTGTGTTAGTAAATATCGTTTAAAGCTGAGCACTTTCATCATGAAACAAACTTCAATTTATAGCTTCCGAGTTCTGTTTGAGATGTTATCACCATAACATAAACAAAAGTTACAAGGTAAAGCATAAGGCCTGTACTCTGGAGTCCCTGATAATTATACACATACAGTTTTTTGTGAGAAAAATATCCACTCTTTACACCTTTGTTCAGCGCAGTATGTTAAAACCTTTCGACATTTTCCACTCTTGTGACGGTCTGCCACTTTATTAGCAGTAACCCTAACAAACTAAAATAATTTATTTTCAACTGTTTACAGGTTCTTATCTGTGTGGGTATTTGCCTTACTCTTGCACAATGCAAGAGACATCGTTTTTTAAGTAGTAGCTGATAATTTTTATTACTGGCTTTTCCACACTGAACCGATTTATATTGTTATTGAGCTTTTTAGATTATTCTACTCTATGTGTACTATTATTTTGCCCTTAACTATTATTAAATTTGGAAGATTTTCCCACTTTGTACCATTGTTTCATTGTACTGTTGTTCAGAACTCCAGAGTAGATGATACTTAAGAAACAGTCTTGTGTTTAAGACCTGACTCATTGATTATCCGTCTCAGTTCGCTTTTAAGTCAATTGCGGTAAAGTGAAACTATCATCTTAGCACCACTTTCAGTATTGTTTCAAAAAATCGTAATGTACAGACATTAATGAGGTGAGATACTCACATTTCATTTCTGCTTGTTATTGTGTTGCGTACCAGGGTGTAAGATCCAGAGGTATAGAGCTTAGTGCTGTAAACGACAGCCTTCCAGAGGGCCAAGAACAGTTCACTGTTGAACTTGTCAGTGCTACGAACGGTGGGACATTAGACAGTAGCACAAGAACCGCCCGACTTTTCGTCCCCGCAAATGACAACGCCATGGGGATGATCAGTATTGCAACTGGCTCAAGGAACTTACTTGTAAAAGAATCGCAGCTGTTTTACCTGAAGTACGTTGTGAAAACTTTGTATAACTCCATACTCGTACAGTTCAACCCTGACGTCGCTTAAAATGAAGTAGAAAAAGGTTCAAATAAGAACAGTTTTGAGTTCGGATTACGGACGTAATATATTGTTGACGTATGAAGCAGGACAATGTACTATCTACCGCCGCCTGGTTGGCCCACTCGATGAGGCGCTAGTCTGTCGTGCGGGAGTCCCGAATTCGATTCCCTTCTGGACCTTACCTCAGGACCTTAAAACAACTGAGGAGAACGCTGTCTTTTCTTTTAACGTGTTCAAACGGTTTTAAATTTTGATTTCTACTCTGATAAGGACGTTAAACCGTAGGACCTCGGAAACCTGTGATTGAGTTGTGAAGCCTGTTGGATTTTCCGACTACCCAAGATTGTGAAGATTGTAAATTAATTTTGTTTGAGCTACTGGTGCTCGCAACGATAGGACTTAAAATGAAAAAACTATGTCATCGCGTAAGTGCGTAATAGTCTAGAGTTAACATCTTCTCGATGTTCTGTTTTGTCAGCATTCTTCGCCGGGTGGGAAGGTTTGGCCAAGCAACTGTTGGATGGAGCATCAAAAAGGATAATTTTCCAAACACAGATGCGGCGAAGGACACTTTTAACATCACTTCCGGTTCAGTTGTCTTCGCAGACGGTCAGGAAAAGCAGGCTGTTGTGTTAGAGGTTAGTGATGCATTTTTTCTGAATTTGGAAATTGTGATGAATTAAATCCATCCAAATCGAAGACGCTCTTGGAATGTTTACTGAGTTTTCCTTTCTTGGCGTTAACTGAATAACAATCGAACGAATAAAAGTGGAAGATACTTAGCTGTCTGTCACATGTTTATTAAGTGGTAGTCTGCAAAGTTTTGACCCAAATGAACTACAATCATAGACAGAATTGTTGAAACACTTAGATATAGACTGACGCTCCCTCCCCCTCCCATCCCCGTGCAATGTTGTTTGCTTGTCGTTGGTGCTTAGACCAACATTCCAGTGGGGGAGTGGGGAGGGGCGGTTGATCAGTGCACGTTTACGCCAATTTCTCAAAATTGTCTGCAAGCCACAAGCTTGCAGTAATTAAGATAAAATCTGCCTTGTTCAAAAACCCAAAGTTTTACTACAATTCCAACTGAAATTTCGTTCGATGCGCACTAATTCTTATTTGCATTACTCTAGCTAGCTTCGCTTTACTTTTCAAGTTTGGTATTGGAAAGCATGGAAAGTAGTTGAACTTGATACAGCAATAATGAACGAACCTGCGTAAAGATCGTATTTATTTCATGAAAGTAACTAAAACTTAATTCTTTTGCAAATCATCTTTCAGGTTTTGGAAGATAACAGACCAGAAGAAAAAGAAGTTTTCACGTTTGATATCACATCTGTAGTATATGCGGATCTAGACAAAGCGGCCAAGTCCGCTGTGATAACAGTAGCAGCTAGCGATGACCCTTACGGAGTGCTGGAGTTCGATGCCCCACTCACGCGCAATGTGTCTGAAGACGTTGGCAGCGTTATGCTCACAGTTCTCCGCAGACGTGGAATCATTCGTCGTCTTGCCGTGAACTTTACTGTTGAGTCAACAACAGCTGCCGCAGGAAAGGATTACGAGCTACAAGGGAGCACGGGTTAGTACCTATGAGGTATAGAAGGTTATCAGTAATCATCACAAAGAATCTACTATTAGTTTATTCGTGTTTTGAGTGAAGCCACAATTGATTTATAGACTGATTATCCGCGTCAGCAAACTTCAAAAGGGAGGCACAAAGTATTCTTGCAAATTGCATGAACATATTAGTGTTACTGCACAGAAAAAAAATCTTTGAACAGTCCTTTCGCTAGTGCGAAACTTGGTTTGAGACCAATTGTATTGCTTAATTTTTTTTTCTTAACAGAGTTGTTCTTCAACATTAGTGAGGCCTCGAAGACCATAACAATTAGTATTCTTCAAGATACGGCGCCCGAATTATCAGAAACCATAATTGTTCGCCTTTTGGATGTGCGACTGATTCCTATTCCAGCTATGAATTACAGTGTAGTAGACGGCATTCAGATCGATATTCCGCCTAGAATAGGTGCTCAGTCTGTTGTAAACATAACAATTGAGGAGAATGACAACGCTAGGGGAACTATTGAGTTTAAGGACACGACAAAGATTGCCAGCGAAAGAGACGGAGTGGTTGTACTGGACTTGGAACGAAAAGGTAAAGTTATGTATAGTTGACTTATAAAAGGGTTTTAAATCTAAAAGCACATCCCTTTCCCCCATATCCTTCTCCTTCTGCTCATCATGATTCTTTTTCATCATCACTATTACCATAAAAATTTTGATTGAAAACGAATTGCAAAAAGTCATATCCGCGCTTTCATCCGATTCTTTGTGGATTTAGTGTTTCATATCATTGTTTTTATCATTACAAAAAATTTTGTTGCTACAATTAACTGTTTGCTTAAGGATGCTAGCAATTATTAAGATTGTGCTATTGGCTTGTGCAACTTCTCCACCAATTTATTATTTTTTGGTATCCTGTAGTTGTTGTTTCAATCGCATGAAAAACTCAATTGGAAATATTAAACTGTTTTAAAGATTGGTAACTGCAAAATGGATAGCAGAGGACACAGCCTTTGATAAGAGCGGTTTTGATTCGTTCATTTACTAAGATAAGAGGCTATGTTTAAATCGTTCAAAATAATTAGAATTGCGTTTTAATTTTTGCTCATCACTGGCTTATTCTCTCATCAGGGGGGACATTGCTACAAGTGGAAGTTACATTCCAAGTAATCAATGGTACCGCCCACTTGGGCCAGGACTTCAATGTTTCGGCTGGTCATGTTACTTTCCTGCCTGGACAGCAGCAAGCACAAATCACAATACCAATCTTGGATGACAGTATTCCAGAGCACCGTGAGACATTCACTGTTCGAATCTTGTCTACCACAAACCGGGCCACTATAGGGTCGAGGAGCAGTATTGTGGTTACCATAGAAACCAGTGATAATCCACAGGGATTGTTTGGCTTTGTAAATGAAACTTCTTTGATAGTGAACAATCCAAACGTTACCACGCAGTATTCGTTTGGCGTTGCGAGGGTTGGAGGAGCAGAGAATCAAATACAGGTTGGACACTCGTTTTGTTTTTGCCCTCTTTTTGTTCCTTTGATAAAGGCTGATGATAATTTAAACAGTAGTTCAGTTATTGAAGTTTTATAGGAAGAAAAAAATATTCTTGTTTATTCGAAAATTTTCAGATACGTTACTTTCGAGAGCTTACGAAAAGAGCGAAATTGCGGAGTGCAGAGTCCAGGAAAAGACACACTTTGTTTGGGAGTTGGTGTTCGCTTTTGGGGAAAGAAAATAGATTTGAAGCCGTTTGGGATTTTTTGAGAAATTCTATAGTTTGAAGTATTTCTTTGTAGTTTGAGTATTTCTTTGCTTCCTCAAGCGAACGAATGCCAACTTTCAGTAGATGCAAAAAAGAATTGTGAGTTATTAGCTTAAATCAATTTTTGACTTACTGACCAATCAGCAGTTACTGACAAATGGAATGATAAAAAGAAAAAAAGCAAGAAGAGAGGGGTAGTATATGTCAGTAGTCGAATGGATTTCCAGTTCTTATAAATAGTGGCTCAAACTGAGAGAGTCTTAGTTTGCCGTCTTGGGATATATAGTCTGCCTGTTAAACTAAACCTAAAAAATTAATGTGTAATACTTTTTGTAACATTTGCAGGATGAATTCGTAAGTATGGCATTCTTCAACGAGGAAAGGATTAACGCAATGATTTGTTAGCACACGATTCGAACGAATTTCATCATAATACTTTCACTTTTTGCCGGTTCTTTTCACGTATAAAAAAACAGATAACTAGCACCTAATCGAACCTTTAGCAACTCTAACTTCTTGCTGACTCGAAATGATGTCCTTTGTGTACTTTGTCCTCACCCAAATATCTACTGCACCATATGAAGGGTGGGTTATCATGATGTAAAGCAGAAGATTTAGTTGGCAGATAAATACAAAGGTTTAGCTGAGAATCCTCTTGAATTTGTTGGAAAACCTTTTTAGGTTTTAGTCAGAATTTCTTATTTTTAAGGTGCTGATGCAATTAGCTGGACTGTAAGTGCGATGGTAACTAGCTGGAGATTCAAAAGTCAGCAGTTTTTCACAGGCATGTTTATTGTATAGAAACAGCCAGTGAAAAGGTTTTATGGCCAGCTTGGCGGAACTGAATGTTTATTGTGTCCTGCTGGCTTTGTTTGAAAAGGCATCGAAATTATTTTCGGCCAGTCGATACCCTTTTGCAAATACTTAAGCCAGATTGTTCAGTTAACACATCAAGTTGCAAATAGGTTAGTCACTAGTCCAACTCTGTCTTTCCTTGCTATGTATTTCTTTTTCTTTGTTACATAAACGTACTGCTTATAGTATATTATAAGCGGAAAGGTTTCCATGGTTAGAGCAAATGTAATATTGTTGGTTTCTTTATCCAAAGGTTGATTGGAGGTTAGTA
>JANVCF010185167.1:0-33955 GCA_025388745.1 Hydrozoanthus gracilis
ATTTCAGATTTCTGCTTTTTCCTCAACAGCGGGGGAGGGGGGAGGGGGGATGGGGATTATGTTTGAAAAAAGAAGTATCAAAAATCTGCAGCAACGTTTTGAGTTACAGATATCCACGTGCACCCTTGATTAGTACACCAATCTGTAGACTGTATTTGATATCTAAAGGCTAGATAAAGCAGTTTTACGAAAGCCCTAACAATACTGCAACAGTTTGTTATATATAAAACACCGTTTTTGTTGGCTAAATAAGACGGATGTGCATACAAGACTTTCTCAAGAAAAGGCAGCTTAATTAGTTCAGCCAACTGATCCTTTACTTACCGCTTTCATGAAAACATCTTTTGTTATTGCGATAGCTGGCTGTTTTCGCTCATTCACTTTACAACGTCTTGCAACGTACGTCATAAAAGCGGCAATGCTACACGCGCACTCGTTTTTCTGTATACGCATGCGCAAAGTCTTTGGCCCAAGGGCAAAACATACCCGGTTGATTTAGATAGAAGAAGGCGTTTGTTTTGTATCGTGAGTAAGCATGCGAGTAAGTATTTTAAAAATGCTTCGGCCCCTCCCCCCCTTCCTAGCTAACAAATAAAACCGATTCGTTATGTTCTTTATCAAAGACGTCAATCTTCCTTTGAACTGTTGCATAACATAACTTGCTTATCTTTTTTAGACGGCCAAAATTTCACACATGTACGGCAAAAATGAATAAAAAAGAAGTAATGTTAAGTCAGTCTTACAAGTTAATCTATCCCAGAAATGCCAGCGAAGAAACGTCGTGTCTGTTTGTAATTGTGTTTTAATTTGTAAGTTGTTAGTTGTTGTTTACATGGCCACGGAGTGATACAAATTTTTTCTTCCATTGTTGAAATGATATCTCACGAGTAAGCGCGGCAAACGAGAGTGCGATATAATTTCAACAGGAAAAAATAAACCCCGAGCGACCATGTAAATTTCTATTTATTGTGTTATAAACTGCAGTGGAAAACTGAGTGCATGGCGTCAAAATGAAAAACTCAACAGTTCAATATATGTAAATATTTTGTTTGATAGTTAATCAAAAACTAGTTTGCATGCACGCTTTTCAGTTTCAACAAGAAATAAAAAGAAACAAGAAATAACTAAGAGATTTCAAGGTTTCGTTTTCTTTACAGTCTTTCAGAAAAAATATAAGAGAAAGGAGGACTTTCGTTGCCTCACTTGCATATTTTATAAGTGCGCGAAAATATTCAAGCTAATTGGCTAAAATTTGGTATCACGTGGTGTGTTTACAAATATCGTATCGCCACCGGTGGGATGGGGAGTACAAATTTTATTATTTTGATATCCCACTGCAGTTTATATATCAAACACAGTCACTGAATAGTTCCACCTTGTAAAAAAAATAAGAAAGAAATATATCGATAAAAAGTTAAGACCGTACATTTCGTAATCGTTTTCGTTCGAAACTCCCTGAAGAAAATTAATTTTAAAAACTTCAGTTTAAAACATCTTCTGAAAGTTTTCACTTACATTCTTTCGTATTTTTGTTGTCTTTGTTTTTGTTGTTTTACTGGGTTTTTTTGTAAATTGCCTTGTAGGGGACCTCGTTTTTTATTGTCTATTCACATGTCGGTAGCCCGGTAGAAAGTATTAAACAAATAAAAGATTCATGCATGTTAGCGGCTACTGTGCATGACCAGTTGAGCTATTTTGGACGCAGGCTTAGTTTAGTTTCACCAAGTTAAGAAACATCGAAGTTTAAAAATAATTGATACTTGCTAGTTTTGGCTATTAAGATTCGGAGGCTAGAACTAAGCTATAGTCTAGAAGGAGACGGTATCTTTCAGTTTTAATTTGTCAAATAGTTCATATATATCATAATAATGTTTGAAATCTTTCGCGAGCAATTGTATTTTTGGCTATTTCTTCGTCAATCTTTTTTCAAAAACCACTGAAAGTTGAATATTGCACGTGCTGGCTCAGAATAAATTGCTACATAAGGCAGTGTTAAAATCAATAACTTTGTGCTCATGGTTGAGAATTGTATAACTTTCTGTTTTAAGCCATTCTTCAGTCAGTTTTACGCCAAACTAAACTTATTGGTATGGTTTCGCATGGTTTAAAAATCCTAAACTTAACTCTAAGTGTAACACTAACAGAGTTAACAACAGTTTTGATTAAGGAACACCAGATTAACTCTTCACTTTTACTCAGATGACTATGGAGTCAAGAGTAACCGACCACCTGTGGATACCGTAGACAGGTGGCTTTTAAAGATGAATTATGGTCAAGCAAAAACAATGAAAAACACTGGCTTGAATATAAAGTTACTGTATTTTTCTGGCTTGTGCTCTATTGTGTATGCAACAACAAATGTTTGGTACTCATAACAAGTAAAACAGAGCAGAAAATAACGCAGTTCGTAGTAAAGATTAATTAGTAACAGTACTGAGTTGGTTCACAGTCGCTATCGACAGACGACACGTTCAGCACTTTTAGTTTGTTCTGCGGGGAGGTCAAAGAGAAAAAAAAATTACTCATCATTTGTATCGGGGCAGTCCTTGTTTTCTTTTTAACCTGAATTATTTAACGTAGCAAAACTAAATTTACAAATTGAGACTTGTCTAAAGCTACAGAAAAGAAATTCTCTCTGTGCGTCTGTGCGGAGAGAGGCTTGGCCTTGGGTTAATTGTGGTTCTGTTAAAGTGTTATGTGACAAAACTTCGATTCCAGTTTCAGCTCCCTGACTTGGGGGCTCTATTCAGTCTGTTAGGGGAAAGGGTTGTGCTAAGAAAATGCATTTGCTCCATTTATGTTAGGTCAGACTGATTTGGGAGTTATTCCGATTTATTCTTGCTAACTTCAGTTCCACACTTTTCTTTTAGTTGTTCTCCTTCTCCCCACCCTAGACAGTAGAGTTTTGTCATGCGTAACCAGTGCCACGCTGTTAAACTTTCCCGCGCGCGCTTCGATCAACAACACAATTTGCATCAGTGTTGTGTTTCAGTTCGTTGAGGGAGAGAAAAGCAGAAAGCTATTCTGTGGAACATTCTTAGACACAGTGTTATGATGGCGTCGTCTGCAATGGTAAGTGGAGTATTCGTGAAGAACACTCGACTTTTGTTGGGTCGGCTGCTTTGTTGATACATTCGGTTGACTATTTCTCTACCTGAAATTTGTTAAGTTGCAAGTCCAAACAGATCGATCGAAGACCATTCAAGCTGTTAGCTTTCTGGTCATACTTAAATTCAGTTTAAGTACATAAAAAAGATCGATTCTTGTCGTGCGTCTAGGGGTTTTGTTTATCTCTTTCCAAAAAAATGGCCAACATTTTCAATTGAGGCCACAGTATAGAAATGGCGCGGCTACTGGTTAAACGCGAGTAATAATTTTTAACTGACAAGTTAAGATTTTGTGAATGAACCAAACGCTTGTGACTGGTGATCTGGAAAAGCTTGTAAACCTCAATCACATTTAATGTTGTTTTGCTGTAAAGGATGTATTTTCCCGTCGCGAAATCCTGCACATTGCCTGTAAGCTGTTTATGTAAACGACTTTTTTGCACTTGCAAGGTGTTTGATTTCTTGCTGTTTCTTTATTATTTATTGATTTGTATTTGTTTTATGCTTCTTAAGAATCTGGAATTTGCATACGTATAAACTACCTCCCATAGACAATCCGCACGAAATAACCTTGAAGTTACTCTTTTTTCAACTGTAATTTTGGCATTCTCCTCGGAGTTGCCGCGAGTGTAAATACTGATGTTCTTAGTTTTTCCAATTGCTTTGAATACTTCGAATATCAACCCAGAATGTTTCTTTGTAACATCTTTGACAAGCTAAGCTAAGGGTTTGATCAATAATTAATCGACCATTTAACAATTTCCTTTTCCGAAAACCTTTATAATTTTAGCTTTAACGTTTTAGATTAGTCGCTGTGTTCAGGGATATATTAAATGAAATCGGTCTGCATTGATTTTTGAAGTGACGAGCGCCACGGACCCGTACAAGAGGCAATAAACTTATTCAATCCACCGCTGTCAATAAAAGGGTGTGTTATATACGAAAGAAATTTTGATGTGCTTTTAACGAATTTAAGAAATAATGGCTTTATTTTATAACAATGAGTTCTTAAGACGGACAGATGCAGCCAGAGCTAGTTTGTTCATAATGGGTGTTCTAGCTCTTTGATGTGTTCATGCAAATGTATTTGTAAGCTGTGTAATTACTATTGACTGCATTGTAATTGAGATTACATGCATAATGGGTTTGTGTACTTTCACTGCTTTGCGTTTCAATTAAGATCCAGACGATTATAGACTCTTTCTTCTGATCACAGCATTTTTTATTCAAAATTAAAAAATGTCATGTTGAGTACTGGGTTGTAAAAGTTACCTTCTTTTTCACTAAACATATTGTACAAAAGAAATATCTAAAAACTCAAGTTGCTTAGCTAGTTTTTTTATGCAATAATTCATATTTCGAACCAGCTGTTTGAGAAAACAGATAAAGAGAGTTTTCACTTTTTAAAAAGGTTATAGGCCCAGGTGCCTTTGAGAATTTGTTATTTATCCTGTTCTTTAAGTGACAAGATTTGATTCTGGTTGAAAATTTCCAGTACTTTAGAACCAAAATTCAGTTTTGATGAAAAAAAAAACCTATTGTTCGTCTGAACTGTTTTATCACATTTTGATAATAAATGTATACATAGTGGACCACAGGGGGACAAGCTTCTAATTGATCTGTGAGTAATGTGTCAATCAAAAGATCTGTTTGCTGATGTTATGACAAATCCATCTTTATGTTTCGGCGATATGCACCCAAGAAGTAACTGACCTAATCGAAGGTATAAATGGCAGCAAATCTACTATTGGCGTACCATTAAAATGCATAAAGCTAGCTAAATCCGATATAAGTGAAGCTTTAACTGAAAGCTGCAATAACTCACTCATCCAAAGAATTGTTTGTGATATCCTCAAGATTTCGAAAGTGACTCCAGTAGATAAAGGTGGACAAAGACTAACATTGGATAACTACTGCCCCATCTAAGTGCAGCAAATATTTGAAAAGCTCGAATATAAACTGTTAGTTATATAGAAAAATATAACATACTTTATGAATGCCAGATTGGGTTTAGAAAAGGAAAACCTCACAGTTAACTTAGGTCCTAGTTTTTTCCTAAAAGTTACTCTCTATATATGTTTTGGAAAATAGAAATTTAAAAAGATATCACCCTTAGTTTAATTTTCACACATACATTCCTGGCCATGCATCAGATCATGTATAGACTTGGTGATGGAAAAACTGCTACTTCTTAGATGCTATTGCTGCTCCTGTTGGGGGGGGGGGGTCCCTTTTTTGGGGTGGTAGGTAAAACCTTTGACGGTATTTTTAGGGGTTGTTAAAATAAATCCTGTGTTAAACCAAGAACCTGGTGTTTTTAGGGCTGAAAATGCAAAGCTATATATTGAACTGTTGCAGTCCAATGTTTTAACAAATTTGCATACTGAACAAAAAGTTAAGATAAAAGTACTTTGGCGAACATCCTGTTACATGTGTACCTTTATTTACTGCACGTGATGTTCAGTGCAACAAAAGGGGACTTACTTTGCACTGACCCACAATCTATTGAGGGAAAAATTTCTGCTTTCAGTTGCTTTCTTTAGGGTAAATTTAAAACTGAGAGGTATTCTTAGGGTGGAAAGTTTTTATCCCTTCATATTTTTTATGGTATTTTGGGGACTTTTCTCCAATGGTCGTCCTTACCCTTTTGACACCAGAGCCTGGAGGACCACCGCCCCAGGCTACAACTATAATTGTAACTGTTCTTGCTGCTAATAATGATTAATAACAGTGTTTATGATGATGAAAATATAATAACATTGATAATGACTGAAGATGGTCAAAGCATTAGGTTTACTAAGAATGAATGTGAGCAAGATTTTGTGATGTAAAAAAAACAGCGGTCCTTGTCTTTCCCTCACCACAATTGTGTTTCTTTTGCTGTATACTCTTCAGGCAACTAGTTTATTCTAAGGATTTGAATTGGTTATCATAGGAAACTAACAATAAATAAACTAATAACTAATAATAGGGTCATTGTTTACACAATAGATTATGTATAAAATTATATGTATTTGTAACATATATGACCTGGTAAAAAATACATTTTGTTTTCAGGCACAAAAAGAACGCATTCTTATCAAGGGCGGAACTGTTGTCAATGAGGACCAGATGTTTGAGGCAGATGTCTTTGTTGAGAATGGCATCATCAAGTAATATTAATACTATATTATTAATAGTAGTAATAATGTATACTTAAATATTGTGTATCATTTATGTTGATGGAAGGGAATCAGATGAGGTTTTATCAAGTGTAACCAAGGGTAAACAAATAGTCAAGTAGATTTTGTAAATATTATGATACTTGCGAAATATATTTACTTAGACACAGTTAATTCTTTGTACGTTATTGAATTTCATAAAAAGCAAATATGAAATAAGAAAATATCTGGGTTTTCCAAGATTAGGAAAAATTGAAAATCTATTTAATCTTCATATAATGACATATAATGTTGTAATATAAACTTTGTTTAAATGAGCAGTTAGTGACTTAGATGACTTTAAATGTCTCGATGGGTATCATATAGATCAAGAAAGAGAAATTAAAGCAAGTTTACATTTTAAGAGTTAAGAAGCATTAAGATAGTTTGGAAGTTGAAACTAATTTGTTAATTAAATAACAATTTTGCAGCTGTAATCTTTTAATCATTTAACAATGCAGGGAAATTGGAAAGTCCATCATCACCCCAGGTGGAACTAAAGTGATTGATGCACACAGAAAACTTGTCATTCCAGGTAACGCAGGATTATGCTTGATGATTCTAATTACTGTTGAGCACTCGAATTTCTGTCCTTTGCCCAAAATGCTTCTAAAGATTATAAAACTTGTTTATGTTATAGCTCAACTGCTCAACAACAATCTCCTTCAGTAATTGTACTTTGTAGTTACTAACTACAAAAGAGCTAAGTTTTGAATTATTGTATCACCATGTTTCAACCGTTTTTAAATTTCTGCCAAGTCAGCTTGTACCACCCAAGTGTCACATGAAAGCTGACCCTGCTTGACCTCTAAAACATGATCAAAGTGTTGCATAATATAGGTATTTCAGTAAGTTGATTCAATTTAAGTCTATATATTAATGCTAAACATGTAGCTGAGTGAAGCAAAACAGTCAATGACATGGCTGATATATAAGATGTAATTTACTCTGTTCATTTTCCAGGAGGTATTGACAGTCACACACACATGCAACTTCCATTTATGGGTACAGTAGCAGCAGATGATTTCTATCATGGTACTCGAGCGGCTGTTGCTGGAGGCACAACAATGATTAGTAAGTCTCAGTACAAAAATGAAATAGAAAGTTTGTTGTAACTCTAAAAGCGAGCCACAAGATGGTGTTGGCTGGATCAACAGATGATCAAGTTTGCCATTTTTTGCTTGTAAAGTCTTGACCTTTATAGCACCTGCAAATCAAGCTGTGTGGTTTGAATTTTTTTGTAATTTTGTTTACAAGGACATATTTCATGAAAAAGTCAATTTGTAATTATGGTTAAGTACATTTAAAGCAAGTAGTGCTCAGCAAACATTGCCATTTGAAAGTGCTTAGCTAGAACTAAAAGGACTTTTTATAGAACTGTCCATTTAGTATTTCAAACTTTCCATTGTTTGTTTCATCAGAGAGGTGTCTATCTTGTAGAGTTTTAAGTAACAGTGAATGACTGAAAAATGGGAGTGGCCAAATTGATATTTGATATAGTTATTTTGTAGAGGTGTCCACCTTATCTGGGTGTCTGCCTCAATTGTTTGACTGTAATCATTTGACTATTTATATTTATTTAACATTTAATTGAATTTCCTTTAAATTATTGCAGTTGACTTTGTTATACCATCGAAGAATGAATCATTGCTTGAAGCCTATGACAGATGGAAAGCTTGGGCTGATGAGAAAGGTATTGATTGATTGATTGACACTAATGTTTGTCAATTGTCACTATTAATTGATTGTTTATCATTCATCATGCAAATGCATTTCAGGGAGATTTTTGTCTCTTCATTTGTGATTTGTGACATGGACAGGCAAAATCAACAGATTTTGTTATTACTCGCGAGCAAGTAGTAAATCTGGCTGCGTTTATTTGTGTGACCTTTTTGCAGTCATGTGCGGTCGGTACCTTTTGGACTCACATGACCCAGATTGCAGCGCCCATGAGGTCTCCACTTTGAAGGAGAAGCAAAGGTGTTTTTGAACGGTTTTTAAGACGGGCCGCGAGTGAAGGCTATACCTGTGGCCTCTTGTTTATAAATAAATTTATATATTAAGTTGTTATCTAACTCGAGGTGTTATAACTGATTGTTTTAATTTTTTTTTGCTAAACAGTTTGCTGTGACTATGCCTTTCATGTGGCAGTAACCTGGTGGAGTGGTGATGTTGGCAAGGAAATGGAGACACTTGTCACAGAAAGAGGTTAGTAAATAGGAATCCTATTTTTCTGATCACTAACTTGGTTCAGTCTAAGATTAGGGTTAACTAATCAAGTTTATATGTCTACAGTGAAACAATCCAGTTAGGTGTTTCTTTATCAAGAATTTAAGAACTGTATGTAGGTCAATAGTGGCTCCAACATTTTGGCAACTTAAAGAAGATCAAGCTGAATTAGTTGTATTCACATTTTGTCAAAAAATCAACCCCCAACTCAGAACACCCCTCATCTGAACCGTCATTCTACTTATTACTGATCTATTATTATAAGTACTGCTGGGTCCAAATGTGGCTATATAAGATTAATCAGTATTTGGTTGTAGCTAATCATAATTCACCTTGATTTGTTACAGGTATCAACTCATTCAAGACTTTCATGGCATACAAGGATGTAATGATGATAAATGACGAAGAGGTATGTACAAGCTAGAACAATTCAAATTTATTGAATCAAAGCTCAAGTAATCACCAAGAAAACACCAGTATCACATGCATGTCAATCATTTGGCATTTAAAGTTTAATTAAAACAAGAAGAGAGTTTTGAAGTGAGTTTTCTTTGGTTTGTCAATATTTCTAGCTCCTGGAAAAAGGTATTTGGTGATGGAAAGGTCACAGAATTTCATTCCCCTAATTTCTCAGTGTGAACCCAGATATGAGCTGTGTTCAGAGAAATAGTGTTGAACTTCATAAATAGTTGCACACATATATAAAGGATATGTTACATGGTGGCATTAAAAAGTGAAGTTTATCTTGGAGTGCAAAAGATAGATTTCATGTCAGAGTGAGCATAGCGTGGATATATAATTTTATATATGAAGGTCTGTTTATGCAAAAATGAGCAGGAAAATTTGTACTACATAAAGCATTTTTATAATATACTTTTTGAATGTTTTTTTCGATAGATGTATCATGCTTACAAGAAATGTGCTGAGATTGGTGCAATTGCTATGGTACATGCAGAAAATGGAGATCTTATACACGAGGTTTGTTTTTCTTTTTTGCCAATCTATTTGTGACATGTGCTTTTGATTACTGTTCTTTTACAGTCAGAGGTAAAGTAAACGTATCATGCATATGAACAGTTTCAATACGACTTGTTGCATTTTCACATTTTTGCCGTAGAAATCAGGTGAGATGATAAAGCTAGGCATTACAGGACCTGAAGGACATGAAATGTGTCGTCCAGAAGAGGTTGAAGCTGAAGCAACTAATAGAGCAGTTACAATAGCCAATCAGGTATTTGTGAGAGTAATAATCAACTAATTAAATTAGGAAAATATTGAGACCTTAAACTTACGGACATAAATTTCCAACAAAAACGTTTTGGACCTTTTTTTCTCCAAACTTTTATCGGAAAACTCTTACATGTAAGCATTGGCAGCATGTAGAAAATCAAGATGTAGGTTTGATTCCCACCAATGACTAACTTTATAACCAAGCTGAAAACTTCCATATGGACAAATTTCAGGATTAGAATGTATAAATCATGTGCTTTGATAGAGATATTTGAAGAAAAACTGTTGGAAACTCCTACAAAATATGAATTATATGAAAACTAAGGAGAGTGGTACAAACCTCCAATTTTAGGTACATATAGGAACATGTACATCAGTGTTCATAAAATGAAAGTAGAGAGCAAAAGTGACAAATACAAAACAATGATTATCAGTTTTGGATGGGTGTCTCAATTTTTTGTGTCGTTAACATTTTATTGGTCATTGACCACAACTTTAATTTTTTTTGTGTTTTGAGTACTCAAGAAATAAGAAACGACTTCACACCTAAAGAAATGTAAGTTAATTTGTTTAAATGAACCATTTAGCCTGTAAATTCTGTTTTCCAGGTGCGTCCCTTAAATAAAAACCTTTGATAAACAAGACGGTTGACTTATACAACTCACACACTAGCAAGCCCTTGAACTTTAATGCCTTCTCTTTGTCCAACTCGATTGATGATTAACACTGAGTCACGATCAACTGTAAATATAACTATAACCTTGAAGATATAATCCTTAAAACTTTTTGATCATGCTTGGCGAGGTGAGAAACCATTTGCCAGATTGAAAAAAATGTCAGATTGCCGTCCCACCTTGCACGGCCTAATGGTGTTATCACGGAGATCCCACAATTAATTAGCGGTTACATTGCCTGCTCAGGTCAACTGCCCCCTTTACGTTGTCCATGTGATGAGTAAGAGCTCTGCTGATGTAATTTCCAATGCAAGAAGACAAGGCAAGGTCGTATTTGGTGAGCCAATTGCCGCCAGCCTTGGGACGGATGGAACAAATTACTGGCACAAGTGTTGGCGACATGCTGCAGGTCACGTGATGGGACCTCCGCTTCGGCCTGATACAACTACTCCTGCCTATTTGATGGACCTTCTTGCCAAGTATGCATCGCTACTGATAAGAACTTACATAAGAGATTGTTGTTCAGATTGCAGAAATTATCTTGATAGTTGGTGGAAGAGAAAAGAGATTTCAGATTTGTTTATTCATTCAGTTCAAATTCTTAATCTGGATCTTTTTTTGTTCTTTCAGCTTTACACAGCATAATACTGATTTTTAATGTCGACTCTTAACGAAAAACAAAGTTTTGTATTTTAACAATAACAGTGGTTTCCATTTCGATATTTTCTAGTGGAGATCTCCAGTGTACTGGTACTGATAACTGTACGTTCAATGCTGATCAAAAAGCAATGGGAAAAGACGACTTTAGGAAAATTCCGAACGGAGTAAATGGTAAGCTCTTTTTCTCATCCATTTGCTGGTGTTTTAGTTTATTTCCAGGGATCCGAGAAACTCCTAGAGAACGGTGTCAATTGTTTCAGTTGAAGGGCTCCTCAGTCTTGTTGTTTTAGAACCAAAGAAATAACGGAATAGAAAAAGATTCTGTAAAAGCCCTAGAACTTTGTGATCATTCAGTGTTACCAATTTTTAATACTGTTTTAATACTGTGGGAAACGAACAACCTTGATATTCAGTAGCATGTTAGAACAATGAATTCCCACATGTTTTTTTAGCTTAGTTTTTGTATTTGTTTTCCAGGTGTTGAGGATCGTATGTCAGTCATTTGGGAAAAAGGAGTGGTACGTAAAAAGGACTCGCAATATTGTTTTTGTTTCTCTTGTTCAATAATCTGCGACTATTTCATCAGGAACTAGTAACCTACGCATGCATTTTTTAAAAAATCTTGAAAATGAGCTCTAAACTTTTGTAACCCACCAGTTCTGATTGAGATCAAATCTACTAAATTTGTCATGCAAACAGACTTTTAGGAACCAAAAATCAGTTAACGTTTTGTATCGTGTTATAGACAAAGTATTTTTATGCCGTGGAAGGGATGTCATTACTAAACTCAATAGGTCGTTAACTAACAGGCAAGCGGCAAGATGGATCCATGTCGGTTCGTGGGAGTTACGAGCTCCCAAGCTGCGAGGATATTCAATATTTACCCGCAGAAGGTAATCAAAATCTCATAAACTTTCTTCGTAAAAAACGATTCTAAAGCAACTTGTCTTTAGTAATCACTCGTATGCGTGTTTAGGGTTTGCAAAAATTTTCCGTTCAAAATTAGTAAAGAGTTGGACCTCGCGGAATAATATAGGCCTGCTTCTTGTTACTTCTGAGATAAGACAATATTTGAGAATTGACTTTGTCGACCGTCAATTATTTGCACTTGAAATGTGGTTGTAGAATTGCACAGAGAGTAAAACATAATAATATTCTTAACAATTGTTGTCACCAGAGTTTAAGAGTTAAACGGCATTTGTAAGTGGTAATTCTACCGAAATGTCACGTGACTTAGAGTTTACATGTCCCACCCTCCGTTCCTTAGAATTAACTTATCATAGCTTATGCTTTGCTTTATTGATGTGTGTTGAAAATGTTGTTACACCATCTATGTCCTCAAATGGCGGCTGGTTGTGCCCTGACGCAATAACTCGTGTGATCTCCAGCCACGTGACTGCAAGGGGGAATAACTTTTGTTAAGTTTGTTTTCGCTTTGTTTCGTCCAACAAGGGTCGTATTGCCGTAGGGTCCGATGCAGACATTGTAGTTTGGGACCCCGAGGCCACACGTGTCATCTCTGCCAAGACCCATCATCAGGTAAATAGCTTTACAAGTTAGACGAGAAATGGGGCTAGCCGAGACAATATGGGGTTTGGTGAAAAATGATTGGGTTTGGTGGAACGTGGGGGAGGTTTGTATGTCGGTTGTAGGTAACTCAAATGGTTAGATGACATAAGCTTTTAGATTTCCTTCCGTTTAACTGGATTGGCGGTATTGCATTTACAACAGACAAACATAATACTGTGAAGACGTCACAAATACAAAACACAAGTTAAGTGATTTCGAATACAACTACGCTTTCGCTAATAGTGAAGCAGTGTTCAAAGTTTAAAGTGTGAAATTTAAGCAGTTAAAATGTGTTGTAGTGTAGGTGTAGACTTGTAGATTTTGCCACTTCTGCTCAAAGTTTTGTCAAACTTGCCAGTCTCGAATTGAGTGTGGTGCTCATTAATATGTTTGTGATCTTTGCTGTTTTGATAAACGTATTTTGTAAGTTTTGATCTTCTGAATTGCTGTAGGCTGTAGGACAAAGGTAATAGTTTCGAATACCTTCGGTGGCTCTATAAAACGAACTTAGATCTCACATCCCAACTAAGGCGTGATATTGTTTGTATGGCCACAGGCTGTCGATTTCAACATCTTTGAAGGAATGGAATGCCACGGCGTTGCAGTTACCACCATAAGCCAGGGACGAGTTGTCTACGACAAGGGGGAGGTTAGTGATGGACGAGCTAAAGACCAGGTTCTTGTGCGGGATTTGGTCCTCAAAACCGCAAGTCTTTGACCTTCTACAAGATAATTGAGGTCTTAAAAGGCCTGGTGATGATGGTGATGCCTTCGAATTTACTTCCCGTTCTAACTTTCAAGTAGCACTCTTTTTGGCTCTCAGTTTTGCGCCTTTTTGATTTTGTGTAGCAAGTACGACGGGTCCCTAGAAATAATTCCTGTTATCATAAAAATATCTTGTAAGTTCTAAAATTTTACCTCGAGTTATGTAGAACTCTTAATACGAGAATTCACACAACACGTTATGCGTGTTTTCATTTCAGTTTGAGTATTGCTCGGCGTTTTAGAAATGACATGCCGGCTATGTGTTTTTGGTTTACTAAATGTCAACTGCAGTTGAGTGCTATAAATGATTGGACGAAGAAGTCGTGCATCACTTTTTCATCATTTTCACAAGCTTACAAAACGGGGTCCAAGGTTTATGTACGGGGTTTAAGGTTTGTGTACGCTTTTTTCAAATTTTAAAAATTAAAACAACGTTATTTCAGCAAGAACCAAGTTTGAGCTAACAACTGAACCCGAAATTTGGTTTCTGTTCCCTTTACAACACTTTTTCGTTGATTGTTGATGCTAATGGTTCTGGTTGTTACTGCTGTGTAGACATTTTGTTTATCAGAATAAAATGAGTACGTTTTGATCAAGGTGAACATGATTGAAGTGACGTATATTTTTTTGTTAAATATATATTGTGAAGCGTTTGTGTCTATTCCCTTCTTTGTCAGCTT
The DNA here is from genome assembly GCA_025388745.1 of Hydrozoanthus gracilis. Classification (NCBI taxonomy): domain Eukaryota; kingdom Metazoa; phylum Cnidaria; class Anthozoa; order Zoantharia; family Hydrozoanthidae; genus Hydrozoanthus; species Hydrozoanthus gracilis. Next base: position 14,115 of record JANVCF010185167.1, read on the forward strand.
CAAATCTTGATGACACAGGAATATTTTTTTCTACTTAGAGCTATCGGGAAACATACGGGAAAAGCGTCATTTTGTTGTGTACGGTTTTTTTGGGGGGGCGGGTTGGAAAAGGCGTACGTTTTGTACGCTCGTAAAAATGATGAAGATAATGCACGATCCTAACGGGTGTCTCGTTTAAACTGTTTATGGTTGTGTGTTCTTGACGGTGTTTACTGTGCTTTCTTTAAGCTGCACGTTGTGAGAGGCTCGGGCCGATTTATCCCCACCCCACCCTACAGTGATTACGTCTATAACCGGGTTATACGGCGTATCAAGGCAAGTTTTGTTTGTTACAAAACAATGGTACTTCCTAGGAACCCAATTTAGTGGGGTGGGGTATTATGTGCTGCCACCCACCACCTTTTTTCAACTTGCTGAATTTCAGGAGCAAATATCATGTTCAATAAAATAGATATTGATAAAGTGCTTGCACCAACGCCTACTTTGTGGAGATAGGGGTCCATAATACAAACCCCTAAATCAGATTTTGAGAAATTGAGCTCTGAAAAAGTTGGGAGGGGTGAGGTAGGCGGTAAGTGCCGCCACCCACCACCTCCCCCGACAAAATTGGGTCCCTTAAAAATACCATTGTTTTGACTTCTTCCCTAATTCAATCGTGGTCAACAGATTAGCTAGCAATGGCTCCATAGTGATAGATGTACCGCTCGGTTACCAAAAAGTGTGCATGTAGATTATTAATAGTTGAAATAATGAATTTGTTAGGTAAATAAAATTGGTTGCTGTCATGTCTAATCTAACACTTGAAAAAAAACAGAAGGTTTTTAGTGCTTAAATTTGGTTAATTTAGTTCCATTAATCTCAGTAAGCTACAGTGTTTATACAGCACCAATCTATTGTTACAGCTTACCTTTTCGATCGTGACCGCAAAAACCAGACGAAAACTGGTTAATTACAAAAGTCATGCACCTTGATCTTGCATTGGACGGTACTTAGTTGCAGAACTCGTTTATTACAACAGTAGTCGAGTGGGGCCTGGCACTGCCACCAAGTTCCACTTCAATTTTAAGATGGCGACTCGCATATTAGTAAAAATAAACTGACTCGTGTAGCTGTGTGCACAGAATTGATATGATATGGATAAAGATTTAGTGAGGCTTGTTTATTGATTCTTGTTCTTGTTATTATTATTGTCATTCTTTGAAATCAAGAACTTTTTACTGTCGAGGTCTCCTTTGAAACAGTAGTTATGTTCCTTCGTTTGTTCCCTCGTTCGTTTATTCATTTTTGTTTACTGTTTACAGACACGACAGCCCAAGAAGGTTGACCGTCCCCCGTACACTGGGGCTGTTTTGAAAGTTCAAGCATCCGTTGGTAAAACTCCTGTCTCCCCAGTAGTGTATAGACAGAAGGGTCAGGACGACAAGAAACAGGGAGGGCGGCCCGCTCATCGAGATTTGCACAAATCAGGATTTCAGCTGTCAGGTGTGTAGAGACGAATTTGTTGGCTTGGGATGGTCGTTTACATTTCAGTTTTTACAAAAAACTGGGGGATTGGTAGAGATAAGTATAGCTGTCACTGCAAGACTCAACATTGAAAACTCTTAAAGTAATTGTTGATCTGGTCGAAAATCCTGGGCTGTTTCCCAACCCGGCACCATATCTTGGGCGTTGCCGGCTCCCTTTAAAGTCATCACTTTCAACAGTCCTAGTTTAGTAACGACAGTAGGAAGGAGTTTACCGCCCAACGAATCAGAAAAAAAGAACCAGCTGACCGATTGCCTTTTAAAGAAAAGACAACATTTAGTCAATCAGATGTTAAAGTAATTTGAAAGAATTTTGAAAGTGCTGGTTCTGTTGGAAGATTTTTTAGCGGTTATCTCTAGTAGGTTGTTGTCGGAAATACATGGTTTGAAGCATCGTACAGTCGTTGAGTAGTTCAGCTGCCGATGCATGTCTGGCTTACCCAGATAATAAGTAGTAAATGTTTGGACATTTGATGGCGCATGTTTTCACTCATTGCGTGACAAGGTTGTTTAATGGAAGCACCTTTTTCATCTAACATTTCTTTTTTATCTAGGTCATCAAGATGACGAAGATGTTCCATTTCGCCCCTCGTCCCGGGTGGCAGCTCCCCCGGGGGGTAGGACCTCACTCTCGCTCAACTGAATTGCAGAGAATTGAGTCTGAAGCGAGCTCGGTTGCGGCGTTTTCAGGACATTTCAACGGAAATAGAATCGTGGAATTTGAATTGTAATCATACTAGTTAGAACAGAAACACACTCCATTTTAGCCTGGTTTATTGAATTTGTACTTAAGCATGCTGTCGCTTTAGGCGAAAAACGTAGGGAACTTCCCGGGAAGTGGTAGTGAAGATTGAGGTGATTAAAATACAATATGTAATCTGAAAGATTCAGGAAAAGAGTTGAAAATATGAGTTTCTTTTACTGCCGATGTAAGTTCTGCAGTGCATCAAGGAAACGTACGAAGATTGTCTTTGTTAACCGGACACACAGTAGTAAAGGCAGGGGCAGACGACGTACAGTACATGAACCGAACCAAACTACAATCAGGGTCGAATCATTTGTGAGAATAAGAGCCTAAGTAAGCTCAGGAGAAGTCGAATTATGAATTTACTTTTAGCTGTGAAGTTCGACAAGTATTTCCAAACATTATCAGCCGAACCTAATTGGAACAAACTTTCAACTTCCCTGGAAGTTGAGTGCGTGAATTTTGTTCGGTAACTGTATGTGTGTAGTACGCCCTTTATCCCCCCATAATTTCTTTTGATATCATTTAGCCCCGTTTTTAAACCACAAGGTTTTATTAATAATAGAGGTTTGTTGAGATTTCGTTGAATTTAGAACGAAAGCATCTTAACTTCACTTTCGTTAGTAAACCTAAAGGAGAGCACTAAGCAGTTATCAGGTACAATTTTAGTTCATAATCATTAACATTCCATTTTAAGAGAAGATGTACCAACAAAAATTCTACTTCACTAATTTGTCGTTGTTTTGATGTTTTATTTCTGATGGTCATCATTTTTTCACGGGCTCTTTTAAATGCGTTTACACGCTTAATAACTTGAGGGTTTGAACCTTTACGAAAACGTTTCGTGCCAGTTTTATTGAAGATTGGTTAACTATCATGTGTAAACTGCTGTTACCAGTATACAATATCCAACAGTTTTAAAGAAAGACAGGTTCTTCTTATGTGGATAACAGTATTTATGCGATTAATGGTAGAAAATGTACGAGTTGTGAAAGCTATTAAACTATTGACCCTTGTGGCAACTCTCAGCCCGACTTGGTCGACGTAAATGTTGCTTCTTGTGTGTTCGAGTTTTTCTCTCCGTAGTAAATGTGTTCGAACCGTACAAGGTCTTGAGCACGCTTGGAACTGCAGAAACTAGAACAAGTCGTTGTTTGATGTTAGGGAGCTTAGTATATTACGTTGAAATGTGTGATTAGCAAGGGAAAGATGAAACATTTCGTACGGCCGTTCAAATTTGTTTGCGAGAGAAACAAAACACGGTATATATAACCAACCAATCATACGCTGCTATTCACGGCACATGCAACCAATCACCAGCTGCTGTTAAGGATACGATCTACCAATCACACGCTGTTCTCGTAACAACTAACCAATCGCATGCCCTATTTTCACAATGGTCAAAATATTTGTGCCAAAACGCACCACGTCACTTAAACCCAAGAATAGCGAAACAGCGGGTTTGTTACTGCACAGGTAAGTGAATGAAACAGCGTAACAAAGAACAGAAAAGATATAAATTAGTTTTAATTTTTACTCGATTCCTGTGATTGCTTCATTGTTTACGTTTTGGGCTTTAAACTGAGAGCTCAAGATGGCGTCTGTTGAAGAAGAATTGGCTCTTCTTGTTCTCGACGTAGGAGAAGAAGAGCTATTGAATCTAGAGCTTCAAAACTATGGGCCAGAGACTGGATTTTGAAAAGGCGCCTACAGCAATCTTTTAAAGGAATTGAGTTATGAAGATCCGGAAGAACTCCATCGAGTGGACAGACGTGGATATTCAAGCCACAGCTCGACACATTTCTCCCCTGTTAGCAAGTCATTTACGATGCTAGTGCCCGCCATCTTGAATTCTCAGAGCGTAAAAAAATAATGCAATCACAGGACGCGATTTTATTGGCTACATTTGATATTTGCTCAGCACCGAGATGCTCGCATCGTCCGCACAAGATGAGAAACTGGCCTCGCGAGACAAATAAATCAAACACGACAGATTTTTCTCTCACGAGCACGGGAGGCAAACGTCTCACAAAGATTTTTGCCACACACGTGCCGAACAAGCAGAGCAAACAGCCTCGCGAGTAAATGGCTTAGCTCTTTACCTCAAGTGTGCGCGGCCTTAAGAAACGTTATGGTTTCCAAGATATAAAATCGTTTTTGCCTTTGTGCGGCTATTCATAATGACTTCCCATTGTTTTGTCCGGGCGACAAGGATTGGGTGACATTTGTGAGAGCTTACAGTGGGATATATATACGCACTGCGCATGAGTGTGAAAATGCCTAATAAGGATGTAGCTTCGTATATTATGTGTAACATATTCTTACCGTAAGGTGCTGGTGCGATGACGAATGCTCGTGGACACCCACTTCTACAGTGGCAGCAAGGATGACAGCAGTGACAGCAGTGGTGACAGCAGTGGCAGGGACAGTACTCCCCGCAGGAACAGTCGCACTTGGGTTTGACCACTCCCACTGAACCAAACAAAGTAAATGTTAAAAACAACAGAAAGGTAAAGTAAAAAGGGAAAAGGATGAATTGGTAAAGCGCCTTTTCCAAACGAATGTACAGTGATCAGTTTACTCCCAGCGGAACGGAAGCATGTATAGGCGCAATTTGCAGTTAACGCTCCCGGATGTCTCTTGTCATTAACCGCTGACCAAGACATGGTCCACAACAGCACATATTTTCACTCTAACGAAACGCTAACCTATAACGTTGCTTTCAAAGTTTGTGCATGTTACACAAGGTTGCAGATCGTGCTATTCAATCTTACCTTCTCATGTCCGATGCAAGCAAAACAAGCAAAGCGTCAGGTTGGTTAGGGCCTCATTAGATTTTGAAGGTACGGGTCAAATTATAAGCTATTTGCTTGCTTCCTATTTGCATAAACTGCTTTCAGCTTAGGTGGCATCAATGAATCAATCCGGCTGGTTGAATTCATTGCTCTGTTTCTTGTTATGAATTTTGGTATGGTTGAGATCGGGTTTAGAGATGTGTCTTTTGACTCTTTTTGTTCCTTCTTTATATTGTTTGGTCCTAGTCCTGCGTAACTGAATACGAAACGCAGACAAACAAGAAGCCAATTTAAGTATTCTCGAACAAATTAACGAAACAAAACAGTTTGCAAGATCGTGGTTCATATAGCCTGCAATTTGCAACCTTTGTATCATCTTGATTTTTTTTCCTTTTGAAGTCCTTATAACGGCTATGTTCTCACATTCAAAACTGAACAAGAAACACTCCCTACCAGGCGCGTAGTGGACTGGGACTTTAATCCACCTGATCTGGTGCCCAAACCCTTTCCACTTGATGTTGCGACACGGACAGCAGCATGATACCTCTATTAATAACACGGGAGAGTTTAAACTTGACGGAGCAGAAGAAAACCGGCAGAATGCAGCAGTATACGATATACAAACATACAAACATGTTTATTTTCACCATCAATTTGGTTAAGATTTGTTTTTTTAACAATACAAAGCATAGTTCCATGTTGAAGAACAAATCGCTGGGTTTATAATTTCTATAAGTAATCCAATGCCAAAACAGTTTTAAAAGAAACCATGAGACTTAATATTTCTAAGCTACTCTCAATGTTGTTGTTTAAATATTAACTGACTTGTATCGATAATTTAAAAGGAGTGCGAGTAACAGATCTCGTGAGAATAAATTCTATACTCAATACTATAGACATATACATACACGTTTGTGATGTAAACGCTAAGAAAATCACATGTTTGTAAAAAGCTTCTAAGGTTGATCAGTTGTGACGTCGAGCATGATTTAATTTCGCATGCAGGAAGTGCGTTCCAAAACTTCGGGCCTTGATAAATGTTAACAAAAACGGAAAGAGGAAGAATGATTAATGATAATAAAAACAGAAAGCGGAAGAATTATAAATGATGACAAAAACGGAAAGAGGAAGAATGATAAATGATGACGAAAGAGGAAGAATGATAAATGATGAATAAAACGGAAAGAGGAAAAATTATCTATATTATCTATATATTTTTGCAATTGATTGGCCCAACCTCCTACCCATCCTATTCAGTAAGTAGATAAGACTGATTTATTACATTGATAGAAGAGGGAAAGTATTTCACTGCAGGATTTTTTTAAAATCAGTATTTGGATATGAACGTGACTTAGGAGTTAGTTGTTGTAGAGTAAAGTAAGCTGTTCACAAATAAAGTGCTACTAGTGCGGAAATCCTAGATCTTATAGTTTTTTGGCAGAATCGTGAAGTAGAAGTGTGTCTTTCGAAAGGTTCAACGCCGGTGTTTTTTGTCTGCCACCGAATCGAGGGCGAATCATCTGCCTCATGCTGTGTTGACCACAGACGACACTATACTATAGTCTATACGGCGTCGAACCGTGCCGCTCTAAAATTAACTGCATTGTAAACATGGTTTCTTTCTTTGTGTTATCGCTATGATTTTTTATTTTTGGGTGTGTTTTGCTTGTTAGCTTGGCATTATGTACGTAGTTTTGGTTGTCCCGAGTCCTTGACATCATATGACGATTCGCAACGCTGTAATGGCCGACGGATTATTCGCTAAGTTTATCGGAGAATAAAGACAATCACAGAGCTCCTCCTACAAAATTTGTTGTTCTAGAAGGGTTAGTTCTCCTTTTTATTTGTATATTGGCATAGAAAATGTTGAAAAAGATGCTTTTCGGTATTCGCACTAGTAGCACTTTAAAATTTTGTTATAATCCCGTCGTAAGGGGTTTTGGTCAGTAGGCTTATAAACGGAGGGGTTTATAGTTTATAAGCGGAGTAAATCTAAAACGTTTCGAAATGAGCAACATCTATGCTTTAATAGAAATACGTTTTTAATTGACTAAACTGTGCTTACTTTACTGTGGATTACATAAACACTATTAAACACTGAAAATTTCTTTAATTGCGTTGGCAAGTTTTTTATTTAAAGATTTGTGTTTGAAGTAGTAGAAAGTTCTGTGTGAATGCTTGATATTGATAAAACAGGGGAAACTGTAGGGGTATACGTGGTAGGGCTTTTAACTGTTTTCAAGTAGATGGGCCTAAACCAGTGAGAATTTTACGGTATGACTGAAGCGATATCCGAAGAACATTGCATTGACTTTAAAGAAAAACTATCAGTGGGACTTGAAAGGCATCTTTATTACTCCAACGGTAAATCTACAAACATGTCACACTAAGTAAAATTTACCTTGAGCATTAGTACCGAGTCCCCCTCCTCTCACTCCCGTTCTTCCAGTCCCCCGACGCCCAAGTCTAAAACGGCCTCCAAGTCTGCCCCCAATTCTGCCCCCGATTCTGAGCCCTCCGCCTCGGCCACGCCTTCTGCCTCCACCTAAGCGCAGATCATCCTGAGGCTCTTCATCATCATCTTCCGGTTCCGGTTGGTCGTAATCCGGGTCCGAAGGTTCGTCTTCGGGATCTTCATCCGGTTCATCGGATTCTGGTTCCGGTTCCGCTTCCGGTTCCGGTTCGACCCAGTCGTCTTGGTATCGTTGGCTGGCAGGATTACGTCGTCTATAGTGTGGCCGTCGCCGACGTCCGTAAGGCGCATATGGGGGCGGCCCATAAGGCGCTGGATATTGGGGTTGTGCTGCTCCTTGATAAGAGAAATTCGTATTTGTCACGTGAAATTCACCACGGTGGAGTCAAGGGTAACGTTCCGTGGAATAGACTTCGATTCAGGGTTTGGCCATTTCATAAGTTATTAAGAATTGAACGTTACCATACTTTCGTCCAAATGTAGTGTCAACAATCGCAATCCTTACACAGTAAACTCACTCTCATTACGTACTTTGTGTGGATATCGGAATCCTCAGTTTTAAAACATGTACCCAGGACTGGTACGTTAATTTGCTTTAGTACACACCCTACATGCTGTGCAAACCAAGCCAGCATAGACACAGGAATCGATCGCCCGAATACAAAACACTTTCCACAAACAGGGTAATGAGCCTTGCACATTCCAAGGAAAAGCAGATCGCTTACACTATATGTGTGCAAAGTGTGTACTATTTAACCATGACACACCGTGGCACAGCTTTTTTCAGCAACGAATACTACACTATGTTTGCTTTAGATAGATAGTTTCATTTACGGAGAACCTGGAAATCATACAAAAAGTAACGAATGTTTTTAAACTGTTTTACCTGCCGCGGTCAGCGGTTGACCAAGTGGTGGTTGGCCTGGCACAGACTGCGATGCTGGGGGTAATTGTGGTTGAAACTGGACCCCAGGCTGCCTTCCAGCCGTTTTTTGCTGCGCTGCCAACAGGGCGCTGACGATAGGTACCAGGTTAGCAGTGGCCTGTTGAGTTGAGCCGTTCGACGTGAGGCGCGAGCTGTGGCTTCTCATCACGGGAGGAAGCTGCGCATCAGAGCTGACTGTTGATCCTGTAGAAATTAGTTGTAGGAATAAAAACATAGCAACAAATTCTTCTCCTTCCCTGGCTCGGTGCAAAATGAAGATTTGACTTAGGAGGACTTGGCCTGCGTAGAAAACGGATATGCAGAGTGTTTGAAGGACCGGCGGTCAAAGGCCCATAAACAGGTTCAGTGGGTGAACAACCTGCATGTGTTGTTCTCGTGTTCGTTTCTTAAAAAGAGCCTTTCCCGGAGGTTGCTAATACTTCATTCTTGCTTAAACGCCATGTACATGTGGTACAATGGGTCATTTTACACCAAACCCGAACCAAAACTTTTGTTACTGCTAATAATCTAGAAAGTTTTAACAGTTCCTACCGAGACCCTGTCTTTTGTCGGCTGGTTCATTTGACAGTTGGTGAGCATGCGCAGTGAGTTCGTGTTTCCTCGCTATGTCTCCCTGGGTTGGTAGAGTGAATACGCACATAAACAGGACAGGGAGTTGGCTGCGTAAGATCATGGCGAACAGCAGATTATCTTACATTCTTAAACTGCAAAAAAGATGTTGGTCATTTTAGTAAAATTCATATCTGTTAGTTAGGTTAAAAAGCTGTCTCCCTCCTGATATGGCAACGCATGCGTAATTGCGTATTGTCACCAATTTCGTGTCCAGAGCCCACGTTCGTATATCATTCGCCGAGTTGTTTTGCTCCCTGCGATTGGCTAATATGTTATTGAGACCGCCACAGTAAAAAGCTGGGTTTTTTTTTCAATTAATTTCAATTTTGTACAGTTCGTACCGCATTTTCAAACCTTTGTTTACATTGGTCTTTAGCCGTCACCCTTTCAATCAGTTGAGTTTGAAAATGGAAAAAAACTCGAGTACAGTTAGAAATACATGTATAATATCTTTGAGGTTGTAAACAAAGCTTGCAGTTGTTATCATTGGTTAAGATACTGGCCTCGGAAAGAAGAATTGATTGCACCTTGAGCGAATACAAAACGACACTACGATCCTTTACGTCGTTTTGCAATTAAGTAACACATTTCATAAACAAACTCAACTTAGAAAACTCCCTATACCTGCTTTGTGTTGGATATACTTAGTGCGATTGAGCGAATTAACTGCATACATACTGACCAGATTCAAACTACTTACCTTCGTGTAGCGCTACTCTCTGAATTATAATGTGTATATAGTCTTATAGAAATACTTTTTCCAAGGCTGGGAGTACGAAAAAGCTTTTTCTTTCTTTTTTGTAGTCACTGACCCAAACACGAAGCTAAGGTCTCCTGTGTTTGGTGATACCTGCCGAGTGAAGCGATTCACTACCACAAGTCGAGCTCCTATTCGCGGGCCGACTTGACCTAGCAAAGTTCGTGACCTTTCCGTGTATGAACAATTAGGTAAGCCTCGTTTTTAGAAGAGCTCAAACGCATAAAACCCAAACAACACTCATACCAATTTCTTTTGTTTCTAGAATCAAGTCTGTCAAACACTGTGTAAATACTGTAAAACCAACTTGGAAAATTCCACTGTGGGTGTTAGGCCCGCTCGTTGAAACCCCCTTACGAAATTGTAAAATCCCAGAGTTTGAACTACTCTCAAAATTACGGCTCTTAACCAGGGATAAATGCTCCTGGGATCCAGCGTTTTTAAGGATGGATCAACGGATCGCAAGATAAAAACTGCTATCAACAAGTCTGTATTCAAGAAAGCTTCAATACCTATTACCCAATGCACTAGATCCACTGACTGGACAACAAGGGATATTTAAAACGACAAGCACCCGAACAATCTTCGATTTATTTCTTTAATAATGATTTGCAGTGATTTCTCGTTTAAATCCACGATTCTTCACGCAACCTTTCCTGAGCGTTCCCTGCTTGCAGAGGCCTCTGATGGCAACCTCTGCTAGCAGGGAAACCTGGGCACTGCTGGCTTTGTCTTAAACAGCTGTACGCCGCGCTTAAGCCAAGTATTGCACTAACATCGTAATTGACTTTCCAACTTACTTTTAAATATGTTTAAATATTTTGACTTACAGGAAACACTTAGGCTTTAATACACGCTGGCGAAAGTGTTTCCAAACGTAACAATCCTGCTCTCCTGGTCTATAGGCGAGAACGACTGTTTCTCTTTCTTTTTTCTTCCAATGTGGCCCGTCATTATGGCGTCTTCTGACAACCTTAAGACTTTCGTTAACCGTATCTTTCATTATTTCTGGTCATTTCATTCACTCCTTCCGTGTTAGAAAACAAAACCTGCAAGCGACAGGGAACGAGAAAGAGAGCGGCAGAGTGGCTGGTTTTAAAAAGCAATTTTTTTGGGAAGATAGTAAGTCACGCACAACGCAGCAGGAATCTAACTGTTGCAATATTAGTAACTGTAACTGATGAGAAAGGCAAAATGGAAAGAAGAAAATATTTTGCAAGGTGTAAGTTTAATAACATGATACAAATCAAGCTTTCGTTTCTAGAGTTTAATTCGTTTTAAGCCGCCTACTGCCCCAAAACATTAGGAAGGGGTTTACAACTATGTCAAATGCCCATTTTCTCTTCTTCATCTTGCTCGAGTTTAAGGTTTTCATCGTTTCTTGTTAGAACGAGCAGTCTGAATGCACACAGGGCGCCCACACCAAGAAGAACTGCAGACAGCCCAAATATCAACTCGATACCATAACTGCTGTGAGTATCATGCAACACCATCAACACCACAGCCGCGATAATATTCAGTGGCACCCGGAACCAGTTTATGATCCCTGCGTGGTGCGCTTCGGGGAGAATTCTCTGCCGTAACCAACCCATAGCAGGGAAATACACACCGCACGCCAGCTCAAGCAAAAGAAACATTGTAAACGAGAAGCGAGGATGTTTTAATCCGGCAAACGCCGCGCCGCTGTTTGCGACTGCGGCGGCCACAATCGCGACGACAATAATTCTTGCGGGAGCAACGCCGCTCCTGAGAAGTAAGTCAAAAGTAATACTTCCGATCATGACGCACAACATGAATGACGAGAATACGATCCCAAGCGGCGCGTTTGCACGGTCCAAAACGGGAGTCCACAGGAATACAAAAATGTACATTACACTTTCGAAAAATGACGTCACGGCGCCGATGAGCTCAACACGGCGGTTGGTGACAATGAGACGCAAACTTTCAAAGCATGGCTGGAACACTTTGTGGGAGCGAGCTCCATAGTTTTCGTCCCAAGTGAGCTGAATCAAAACGCCGGCGGTAATAAGAAACGGAATTGCGATGATAAACGGCGCAACAGGGCCAAATCCAAACCATTCCGCAACGCAGTTTGCCACGAATCCCGCCGCAATGGATATGAGGCTGTTGAAGAGCGTGGCTTGTTTGAATGTCTTAGATACCCATTCAGTGGGAAAATCGTGCGACTGCGTGTGTTCATAAACATACCAGGCGTCAAAGGCGCTGAACAGAATTGACGTGGAAATTCCCCCTAGCACTCTTCCTATGATCAGCACGCCGTAGTTTCTCGAAAGTTTTGTCAAGCAGCAGACTGAATAGACAACTGTGAAGAAAACGCAAGCCTTCTTCCTTCCGCACACATTTGCGAGGTAACTGCAGGTCGTCCCGAAAAACACGCTCGACGCGAAACCACAGACGTAAATAACTGCAATTTGTGTATCAATAAAACCGTAGTGACTGTACAGTTTATAAAGGTACGGTCCTTGGAGCCACTCAGCCATCAGAGCGGGGAAGTAAACGCGGAAATAATTCCTTTGAAACGAAACAAACGTTGGGTTAACCACGGCTGTTTCATCTGTTGCATTTCTGTTGAACCTGAAGTAAAGTAGCGCACACAGGCCCCCCAGGACCACGAATCCAACGTACGCTATGGTCAGCATATCCGGTTGTCAACGTCACTTTCGGGTAATCCCTTACCTGAAAGATCGATAAAAAGTGCTTAGACTTTGGAGGTCTTACTAATATATCAAATGTAAAACGCCAGGAAGATGAGTCCTAAGGGAGTACGACATAACTGACCCAAGCCACTAGCATTAGTTAAGCAGTTTTTTAGTAAGAATTTGTGCTGTTACTAAACTGAAATGAAAGCAGTAGTGTCTGACTTCCCTGTATTGCTTTAGGCAGATATACAAACTTTTAATTTGAGACGGGTAGACACTATAATAGTGGGGAACACTATATTATACACAAATTGTTTTAGAATTATTGTTGGTTCTCATATGAACTATATACATGTCATTTGCCAGCCTTATTAAGAAGAACTTAGTCAGAGGTCTTACATAAGTACATAGACTGAGTGCACAGTTTTTCTTAATATGTTCCTCCTGGAAAGCAAATAATGTGTTCATTTTTTCCCTGTATTTTTGTGTTGTTCTTTTTTCTTTTGAAAGGCATATGTTCAGACTGTTTTTGTTCAGCATGGTAATAAAACTCACCATTGCTATGAAACTTTATTCGTCAGATACCAATCAAAAAATATTTTCAAAAAATGTTTCCCAGTGTTAACGCTTTACAACTAGTAAAGACTAAAAAACTAAAAAAAAAATGAAACTTTCGAGTTTAGCCATCTTTGCTTGTCACAAAGTCACTGTCAGTATTTGACCACAGGCAAGATCGTAAAATGACCGCCCGCTCATGGAGTCAATCAGATTGCAGGATTTTTTTCATCTTGCATGCCTGCATGCCATTAAAACATAAACTGTAATCCTTATACTGAAATGTACATGTGGACAAATTACAAATTAACTTGTTGTTACTGTTATTATAACATTTGCTAGAACACAAATTAAAAGATGTAGAGGAAGTTTCTTCCTAGGTATCTGTACACATATTTAGACGAGCTTTAACATTTCATTTAAAAGACAAATAACTCGTTAGTGATACTGCCAATTAAGTAATTCAAAATCAAACAAACTTGTGTGCTTTTTGGATCAAACTATACTGGCCTGAGAACGAAAAATTGCCTGAATGGTAAACACTTGGCCAAGAGAGGCTTTACGAACAGTTTTTTAGCCAATGGCCAAAAGCTAATTAGATGTAATAAAAAAAGGAAAATAGTCTTTACTTACAATGTTAAAAATCAATCCTTTTTAACAAAAAATTGTTACTCATCAGGATAAACTATAAAATGCATAAGAAAAGCTTTTAAGTAACTCCTTCTGGGAAGCATTTGATTCTAAAGTGTTTACATTTATTTAAATTAAGATGAGAGTGATGACTGTTTGTGGGCTTCCATAATTTGGCAACTTCCTGTTTACAATAATCATCAACAATCTATAGATTTGCTCTTTCATTGATTTAGACACTGTTTTCTATCTTTCATAGACCTGCAACCTGCAGACCTGCAATTTGTTAGTGGCTGAAGAAAAGTCCAATGCAGGAAGTTAATAATTAGTTTATTAGCTGCAAGTGCATTCCAGAATTGTAATTTACTAAAGTGTTTGAATGCTGCCAGCAGGGTTGTCTCGATGGTGTAGTGGTATCACATTCGGACATGAAACCGAGGGACGTGGGTTTGATTCCTGCTCGAGGCATAACAACATTTTTTCCGAAGAAGTTTTCCGTTAAATTACTAGTCTTTATTTAATTTATTAACAGTATTATACAACATATGTATCTATCAACTATTTTGATGCCATAGACAACAAAAGTTGATGGTTTGAAGGGTGCTGTTGTGAATTCTCTCAACAAATTCTTCATTTCTGAACAATTTTGATTTTGACACTTTTGGCCCTATGGGCCACAAAAGTCAATGGATTAGAAAGACACCATTGTCAAATATGGCACTTAGTGCTACATTTCAAAATAAAAATTTATGACACTAAGAGATTTATGACCTGTGTTAGCCTGCATAGTGACAAGTGCTGATTGGAGGGGGGGGGTCTTGGGGGGGGGTGAAGCAGAGGGGCAGTGACCCCCCTGCTCCCCATGTCCCACTACACAGGTTACACTTGAGTGGAAGCAGAAGAAGCACTTGTTCAGTCAAACTAATTTTAAGGTGTCGTGTGTCAGTGTGACAGCCTAAGTCTGATCTTTTTTCAAGAATGATAGTTAATTAAAACTACACTCTGTCTCTGCAATTCAGAAATTGCATAATAAGCAGTGTGTCTTTTATATATGTTCTTCTATCATTAATTTTAGCTCATGTTGGAGATTCCGAAACCCCAAATATATGATACACTGACTAAAATTTACAGTCTACGTAAGTGAAGTCAATGTCTTGCTTCGACTGAAAGTTCGCGAGGCATGAGTAACAGCAGAATGAATGAATGAAAGAGCATTGACAAGCAATCGTCTAACAGACCATCTTAGCAGTAATCTACCGTGACTTGGTCTTCCTACAGACGTACTTTGAGAGGAATGCAACCAAAAGAAACTCTGCGAAAGATGTTCGGTCGGAGGGCTGCTGATTGAGAACAACGCCACGTTGCAACAACTGTCGCTCCTCCAGATCCAATTCAAAGGTTCGACTATGATCAGTGTTCCTTATGTTTAAAAGCAGGCACAGAATTACCAAACTTACCGGTGGGCAAAACTTTTTTCCAATTTAAGTTTGATCTTGTAATCCAAGTCTACCTTTGGGATCCATATATTTATCATTTGATTTATCAACATTTACAGTTGACTGTTCTTATTCTCAAGACTCAAGATTCCAGTTCGTTTTTGTCTTATTTCCGGTCAGCGGTCTTAGTAGAGTTTAGGTCTTCAACAAAATCTTTGTAGAGGAGAGAAATTGAGGTTTCTAGAAAAAAAAGTCTGCTTTTTGTTACTGTACAAGCTTGCTGCTTTACAAATGGTTGTACAAAGCTCCAACTATTGTTCTTATTAGCTTCCTAGATAGAACGCTAAATTTTGTTCTCTGCAGACCCTCTTCGTAGACTAGTTCTCTCCCCAGTACTTTTCTTTTTCATAAACAAACAGCTAACATCTCGTTCTGCGCAGAGCTTTTGGCAAAATGGTGGAGTTTCTTGATGAAGTTCTGCTGCATATCTTTGAGTATCTGAGCGCTTCTGACTTGACGCGAGTTTCAGCAGTGTGTAAGCAATGGCTACATATTTCACGATCCGCTTCTTTATGGCGAAGACTCATTTTGTGTCGCTGGCCTTCACAGACCTTTTTATTCGGTAAAGTTCCTCTGTCGTGTCTAAACTGGTTAAAGACATATCAGGAACTCACTCAAAGAGGAAACTTTTCTTCAGATGAGATGAAATACCTTGTTTCCTGTAGAGCTATTGAAAACGAGCTCTTTACGCCAGAAATGCGAAATGCTATGTTTCACCGTATGGCGGAAATCCTAGTCAAGTGGAAAGCAGTTGATCCGGGTGAAAATCAAAACCCCTCAGATTTCCCAGAATGCAACCGTAATTTTGAGTTTCAGTACGACACTTGGAAACTAAAATGGGTTTTTATTGATAAGCGAAGAGGTTTTATGTCTGAGGAAAGTCTCTTTAGTGGGAGATCAAAACCCTTTGAAAAGAGCAAGAAAATTCGCTTTGTAAGACCTTATCAGGTAATGGCAAGTTGTTTAGCAATGTACCGTTGGCTATGCATATTTAGACCATACTGCACTCGAGAAATTGGTCTCGCATTTTATAGGATTTGGAGGTACCGGCTGCGGCATAGATCAACCAGCCTGATATTTGAAGTGTATGACTGGAAGGCTGCTATGTCGTGTAGCCTGTCCAACGGCCGTCCCTACAATGTCGAATACAAAGATGACTGCTTGGAGTTGATGGATTTGTTAACCCACCCAAATTTCATTATGCATCCAATGGGTATCAGCCGTGCATGCCAGTTGCGACTCGATAACCCAATTGAAAGAATGGAGCAGACATATGATAGGCAGATGTCAGAGGTGCTTTCACTACCAGATTTACCAGGCTTGCAGTCGCAAAGCATATCTAGTGTGCCTAGTAACCACGATCTTGAAGAGCTTGCCACACCCATGGAGGGTGCTACCACCGTAAAAGTTCCTAGCATTACTGACAGTGATGATGACTCAGAAAGTGATATTGGAAGTGGCTATGTGGTTAACTGTAACTACTTCATTTGTATTCATCATTGGGATATAGAGGAGCAACATACTATTCAAGCCAGTGTTGCTGAGCGATGGACTGTCTCCAGAACTGCTTTTGAGCCACAGCTGTCAGTTGTGTATGACCCTGATGACAACTCATGGAAACTTTGTTGTAGAAGGGAAGAATGTATAAAGTGCTACCATGATCCTGTCTCTTTTCGAATCAGAGAAAACTTGAAAAACACAATTTTAACTTCTGAGGAGTATAACAACAGTTTTCCAAAACCGATTCCAAGCTGTTTGGCCTTGTATCGGTTATTGTGTTTAGTAGACCTCAATGCTGAAGTCTATGTGAACTTGGAGGAGTGTTCTGTCTGGACAGTTCAGTTCCGACATAACCAAACTAGCTGCATTCTTCACTTTGAAGATCTCAATGGTATCATCAATTCATGATCTTGATAGCATAGATCATTTAAACCAGTTGACACACTCTGCAAGCACCAAGCCTTTTCTCCCTTCCTCCCTTCCCCCCCCCCCTCCCCCTCTCCTTTTTCATGGAAGTGGATCAAACCGTCATGTTTCTTTTTTGTGCTCCCATTGGCTTGTGTTCTTGGAAAGTACCATGTTATTATTAACCCATAGTAAACAGATGTTTTTTGTAGTCATGTTAATATAAATACCTTACATTTTCAGCTTAGTAATTTTACCAACTTTGGTAAAGGGCCATTCTTACAGCTAACTCAGAGCCAAACTAGAACCAGCACATCTTCTATCATCGAATCATTGAAGCACTTTCATTTAGACACTGTAGCTGTGTTGATACAACACTTTATGGAACCCAAACCAGTTGTAGTTATTCATTTGTGTCCTGTTTTTTGCAGATGTGTGTATCTTTTTTGTCTTACAGAATTTGTAAGATAAGTATTTTAAAAAATGTCTTTGAGCTCACCTAGATGTTACCAAAGTCACTTAAGATTTCATCCAAGACCAGCTCATCAACACCAAAATCAAGTTTGCACAGCCTGCATAGTGGCACATTGGGATTGAGGTCGGGTTGGGGACTATAGCAGAGGGAGGGGAAAGGGGAGAATTCATCCCACCTGCCACCGGCCTCCCCCAGTTGCACTTTAGGGTGGGGTACTGGGACTGTGGTAGAAGTAGGGGAATGGTGGAATTCATCACACCTGCCACAGGCCTCCCCCCACATTAGGGTGGGGTAGGGACTGTGGTAGAGGTAGGGTAATCCACCTGCCACAGGCCTCCCTGCCAACATGGGCTGCTAAGTAGGTTGCTGTTTTCATAATTCACAACATAAGAAATTTGGCAATGGGAAAATGGGAACTAATCAATCAGAAATTTACTGAAGATGAACAGCCAGATTTTCCTTACATGGTTGTTTGAAAAGTGTGGGCTGCTCTAGTCAGGAGAGTTTAGCAGTAGGCCATTTATCAAATTTGGGGATCTGTGAATCAATATGTATCTGGCAACTGTTTTAAAAGACCTTTTATTTCCATACCAACAGGATGGCTTTGTGTCTCAGTAACACTGACATGTCATCTCCTGAACCAGCTTTACGAACAACATCAATCAGACAATGAATACATGAGCAACTTGTCTGAATGGAAGATCAACCAATCGGGAGCTGATTTTGTGTGTAGTGAGAGCATTTACCCCAAAACATCTGACCTGGAGGTTCTGGAAAACGATATTAAGACTTTATTAAACCTTCTGATGGATGACAAATTTGCTCATCCTTATGGAACTGTGGCTGGTTCTGTTGCATAGACACTTAAGATGACCTTAATGGTTTGGCAGAAGCTTAAAGCTCAATGCAGGCTTGAATAACTTGACTTTTGCTTTATTGAAAATACTGTCCATCATGGTTAAATGTTGTGTATTGCTCTTTACAACATGTGTGCTGGTTGTTCTTATCAAAGACTTATTTTGTTTCTCTCTTCCAAGACTTTGTGTCTTTTTTGATTTCATTCCATCACTCAAGAGTTGATTGTTCGCTGATGTCAATACACCCTTGTTTCCTGTTTTTGATTTTAGTTCTTCACAATTCTCCAATGTGTCTCATAGAACAACATTGCCCCTTTTTGATTGGTGCTCACTGAATTGATTTATTTTGAAAGATGATAATTGATAATCAGTTTTAAATTAGTTTAACAAAACAAACAAGTGAATAACAATTGAATTTTGTGAAAATATCATTGTGACATTAACAATTCTTTTACTAACAGTATTTACCCAAGCTGTGAATGCTTTTGCCTCTGTCGCTAATTTAAATCATAATCAGCTAAATTGGCTACATGCAGATAACAATTGAATTTACTTTTACTCTATATCAGCTTGATAGGTTATGATATCACTGCAGCTTCGACTCCTTGACAATTTATGCTAAACCTTATTGGCTAGCGTGATTTATTTAAACCTAGTTAACATAATATTTGTGGCTTATTGGCTTTGAGAGACTCTGCTTATAAATAATAATAATGATATTTGTAGTTATAATTATAAAATAACAATAATAGACTTCGTTATTGCTCCCAAAGGGGTTCTTCCCCCACAATGATTTACAAAACTAAGTACAAACAAAATCTAAAAACGTATGTACAATAACGTGAAGCTACAAGAAAGTGAAATAAAATTCACTTAAAGACATGTAGTCAAAAGGACTCTGCCACTCGTCGACCAGGGCGCTTGTTTTTTGCATTCGACCGAGAGAAGCGTAGGTTCTACTTTACTTTAACTGGTTAAACTGGTTTTGTGAACCGGTTTGCAAATCAGTTTGCGTTGCAAAAAAAGCGAGGTGACCGCGCATTTGTTGGAAGAGGTTGTTTCTGGTAAAATTTTATTGATTATTGTAAGTGATTTGAGCCTTCATACGCATACATTAGAAAGCTTTTAAATAATTTAAGAGATGTCTCTGTTCGTGCGTTCAGTTTGTCGGTCATAGCAGCCTAAATAGCAAACAAATTTGAAGGAGTAATCTCCAATGGCAATTCATGCCGTGGCTGAAGGCATGAGGCTGAAAAATGCTTAAAATTTACGAATACTCCATATAACTATAAGAGCATGCTGAGGCTGAGAAAAACGCGAAGAACTTTGTTTGGAATACTGCACAAGATAATGACAATAGAATTGATTTTTTTTCACAGTTCAGGCGCGTAGGTAGGGGGCATGTGCAGGGG
>JANVCF010185168.1:0-20880 GCA_025388745.1 Hydrozoanthus gracilis
GGAGTGGGTGGGTGTAATGTCAAGTGACAACATTGTTTGATTGTGGATATTTTAGAATGTTACTGTTTGATCATAAGTAGTATTTAAAAGGTAACCCATTGAACTGAGCCCGCCCTTTCACTTAATTTTTATACAGATGTAAATTCATACTATATTTTTCAGTATTAACAAGAAAGGGACTCGGGGGTTTACAGTTTTTATTTAGTAATCTGTTCCAGCTGTTAATAAGTTAGGTTTTAAAATTGTTGTTTTATCTGATTGTTTATACAAAAAATCTTTGTAATCAGTTTATGTGACAAGTTTTAAGTATAATTTCATGTTGACGTCATGTTTATGAACTTAATAATTTGAGTTGTCATAAATAGTCCAGCTAACAGTTGATGGTTTTGCTGACTGTAACTCCCAAACACATCTAGGTTTGCATTACTCTAACCGCCGTCTGGCTAGCCTAGTTGGTAAGGCGCCAGTCTTTTGTGCAGGAGGCCCGGGGTTGACTCCCGGTGCCGGACCTTCACTAAGGGTCTTAAAACAACTGAGGAGAAGGTGCTGCCTTTGCTCTAACATCTGGAAATGGTTAGACCTTTGCGTCTTCTCGGATAGGCCCAGTCTCTCGATCTCCCATCGGGGGACTTAAAAGAACCCACGTCACTTGTCGAAAAGAGTAGGGTGATCCCAGTGTTGTAGTCTGTCTTCTACTAACTGAGGGCAACTCTTACTGAATGTTACTGTGAGCCATATAAAGTGGGCTATCTAAAACCCTCAATACCAGAGTCATCTGTAAATCATTGTTAAGCAACTTTGATCATATACACATGGAAAAGAGTGCTATATAAATGCTAAACATTATTATTGTTATTATTGTCACTCTATGCAAAATATTAATATTGTCTTGTAATTGTATTTTGTTTTTTTATGAACTAGTTTATTTCAGCCGTATTGTGCAGGTTAATGCAAACATGCTAATTAACCAATCAGTGTATGCATATAACCTTTTTAAGCTTTAGAAAATATTTTCCATATGTCCATATACTTTGTTGGAAACACGCAGGATTTTTTTGGGAGAACACTAGAAGAGGTTATTTTGGATAACAAGCTGAAAGCAAGTGATTCAAAATTATTTTGAGTGTTTTCCTAACAATCCCAAGTATTTCACAAAAAGTATGGAAGCACAGCAAATATCTTCTAAAGCTTTTGTAAAATAATAAGAACTGATCACATCTGTCATGATTGCTATCCACTTTTAGGAAAATTATGGTCCTCAGCCAATCAGAGCGTGTGTGTTTTTACCGAATTTATTTTATAAATTATTTTAGAATAGGTCATAAATAACTCTCCGCATCTTGTTTGTGTGTCTGTTAATTGTAAGCGTCACTAGAACAAAAAGATTGTAGGCAAACTAACAAAATTAATGTTCTTAAAGAGCACTGTCAATGTTAAAATGTGTTACTTGTTTTCTTAGACTGGTATTAATGAACCTGCTTTAAGTGAATGTGATGGAGCTAGCTACACACCAGAGACCTTCAACTTCCATGGTTTTACAGAAAGAGGATATACTAGTCTTTCACCTGACTCAGAGGTATGGAGCGAAGATAAAGAAGATATTACTTTCTTCACTGCAAGTGACACCCCAGATGCACAACAAGCTGATCAGGTTAAACAGCTTGACCACAGTTTGTCAGTGCCGATTGTATCAAGCCAGAGTGAACAGGAACAAGAATGTTGTGACAGAAGTAGTACTGGATCAGATGAAATTTTCTTTGTATTTGGAAAACCTCTATTAAGCAACAGACATTCTCTGTTTGATGAGTGTCAAGCTGCTGCTGGTGAGAATGCGTTTTAGTTATCATGAATTGCAAGACTAGTGCAAAATAATGTCACAAGTGACTTTTGATGGAGTTGTCAAATATCCCTACATTATGAGTATTCTTGTCAAATCTATTTATTAGCATTTCATACAAAGTCACCTAAGTTGTTTTGTGATGATGTTAGTGACATTTGATCAAATTAGTATATCTCCTTAAACTATCCCAATTACCTCTTCTAAACTGTTTGGAGAATTTAGCATTTCATACAAAGTTGCTAACATTGTTTTTGCACTTCAATTTTGAAAATACAATATAGTTTATATAACAAATAGCTTGAAGCAGAAAACAAACGTTTTTTTGATTATATCATAAATAAAATATTTTGTTTAATTATTATTTATTTCAAATGTCAATCTCATCCAACTGAAGGTTATGGTTCTAAAGTAGTTTAAGAGGTGATTTTAGTCATAGTATTATAAGTGTTATAAAAGGAAAAGTTAGATATTGATAATTGACTGGGATTATATTTTTTATTTTTGCCCTTTACTTGCAAAATGATCAAGAGTTGATAAGAGATGCTGTTTGGTCTTACTGTAGGACTTTCAGCACTATCCCCTGAGGAACTTCTAGATCTGAAAAATGAAATGACTGACTGTGTCACTGAGTATTCTGATGTGTTAGTTGAAGAACTAACTACAAGAGAGGATCTTTTAAGGGAAAAAGAAATTAGAAACTCGTTTATATCGAGTCTACTAGCTCTGCAGTCCAGAATAAGAAATATCCGCCAGAATCAAACAAAGAAAAGAATAACATTTGGAAACTCTGACCCCCCTGGAAAGGTGAGCTTTTAAAGTTATACAAACTCCACGAAGGCCCAGTTGTAACAATGGCCTGATTGGTAACTTTATTGTATGCAAAAATGTTCATTCTGTGACTTTTAGCAATAAAAAATGGAACTTATTAAGACTTTGGAGAGAGCTGATGGAACAAAATTATTAGGTTTCATTTTTCTTCTGATCCAATTAATCACTTAGTTAGATTGCTTTACATTAGAATGGAAACTGCTTCTTTTCAAAGATTCAACACATGTGAAGTTTTTTGCTTTAACTAGGCTTATTGCATGTAACAACCATGTTTCTATTGGCCAGCAGAAGTGAGTGATCTTTCTTTACTCCCTCCTTCCCTAGTATCTAACAACAGTGATTCCATATAATGCTGATGGAGGGAGTCCAGATGCTTCTGTACTTGAAAAGCTGATTAAAAGTGAGTTTTTCTTATGCTTAATCAATGTTACCATCATCACATCTCCATCATCATTACCAACTTCACCATTTACATCATTATCAATCAGAAAAAGCCAAGATTCCTCACATCATATTTTTTATCCTACCAGAAGTCAGAGACCCCATTGCAATTAGCCTAGTTCTAATAACTTGATATCACTGATCCTAGTGATGGCTAAAGAGTATGTGAGCTGGTCCCTCCAAGAGATTCTCCATAACAGAAGTTCATGATTGTTTATAGTTGCAAGTTGATCTTGGGCTTTAAACCAAACTATATAATTACTAATAAGAAAAGGTTTTTGGATTCATTGAATAACAAACTTGAACTTTTAGACACATTATAATATTAATTAATCAATATTAGTATAATTAGTATAATTGGACTAGATGATTCTTAGAGAACATTTTAACTATAAAATTAAGCGATAGCAAGACTTAGTGATAACATTTCAACGCCCGCTAATCGTCATTCTGAAGTCATTGTCCCACAAGCAAAACAAAGTTCACATACTGAAATTAGAATACATTTTAGGCTTGGCCAATGACTTGAGAACATTGTTTAGAGGACAACACAACGTTGCATTTAGACATGCTATCACTTTATTTTATAGTTAAATGATGATCATAATTATAATATTGTCACCATCATTCAGCTCTGGCCAGTTAGGACAGTTAGCTCTTCTTTGAGTGCCTATGACATGAAATATTTTGTTTATCTATCTCAGTGGATTGACCTTGCTAAATAAGGAATAGAGGTGAAACTATGAAAAAAGAAAACATTTAAGATACATCATCAGTCTAAGTTTGACAAAAATTCATTTAAAGTTTATGGACTGGCAGCAGAATTTAAAAAATTGAGCATTTGTTGGTGCCCACCAACTGATGTGACAAGTGAAAACCTTAAATGTTAATATCTTGAGAACCATAAAAGATTTTGACAAAATTGTTCACCCCTATTCCTCAAGTCATTTTATGTCATAGATACTTTAAAAATGAAAACTTTGTTTTGGATCTGGATACTGCAAATAGTAACTTCCTAGTAACAACAGAATGGATCCACAAGTTCTACAACTTAATTAATTCTGATTTTGAATGTTGTGTCGGCTAAACTAACCATCTGTTCTGTGAGCACTTAGCTGGCATAATTTTTGCTTGCAAAGGCCAAGTAAACTTGGCAAAGACCTTAGATTTTGTATTTGCAGTATAGTCTGAAGGGAGACATTGGTCATTGTGATGTCTCTATATAAACCATTTATCTAATGCAAATTTTTACTTATATTCAGGTTCTTCATGGGGGCAAAAAGTCTAAATTTTATTGAATTAATGAGTCAAGAATAAATGTGGCTGAACAACACCAGTTTTTTTTCCCACAAAGAACTGAAAGGAGTAAAAAAGTGCATTAGAAAAATGGTTTGGGTCATTCCACATTTTCTAACAGCCATTTCATGTTATTTAAAGTCATGGATGCTATGACTGAAGATAGCCCTAGCCTTCCAACTCTACTCACAGAGTACATTTTAAAAGGTAAGTAGACTTTACAATTGGAGGCAATAAAAGCTTAAAATGATAATTCATTCACTGTAAATCTAGGTCTCCCAAACTGATAACATGAAAAATATGACTCCTAGTAAGGAGAAATGTCATAGTTGAGAGATCCAGCACAAAAAGCTACTGAAGACAAAAAGCAAAATGCTCCTAAATTTGCAAACATAAAAAGCTGAAAGAAAATAACTGAAGGAATAGTTAAAAACTACTCCAAGAGTGTGCATCTGATATGTGATGGTGAATTGCCCAAGAGGTGTGTAGCACCAAGTTGGCTATAAATCATCTCATGTATACAAGG
Organism: Hydrozoanthus gracilis; assembly: GCA_025388745.1. Classification (NCBI taxonomy): domain Eukaryota; kingdom Metazoa; phylum Cnidaria; class Anthozoa; order Zoantharia; family Hydrozoanthidae; genus Hydrozoanthus; species Hydrozoanthus gracilis. The sequence continues at coordinate 4,932 of JANVCF010185168.1, forward strand.
GTGGGACCATGTTTAAGCTTGGCAGCACTATATGTAGTCAGTTTCCATACATGGTCATTTCGGTATATTAGCTGATAACTGAGCTTTAGTGAACCAATCAGAATGCTAGAAATACAAAATTTGAGATTGAAAATTTAATAAAATTTTAGTGTTAACCTCCACCTGTCAAGTTTACATCATTTCCATTGTCCTTGTTCCTGTAATTTGATATTATTAAATTTCTAGTTGTTGTTTTTGTTATTTGATACATACTGATTACGTTTTCATGTTTTTTTTATCTTGTAGTTTTATGTGGAACATGACCCAGTGGTTTGCTTCTTACCAGACCAGGAGGTAGGTTTAAATTAAACATTCTATACCAAGTACATTCAAAACCTTCTTCAATAAAAATAGTGGTAGGCACTTTCCTCATGCATAGTTCATGGTTGCTCCAAAAAGACATCTGACACAAGAGATGAAGCTGAAAGAGGTGAAAAATATTCGAGATAATATCTTAGGAAGAAAATCCTTTGGGCTAGAAAATATTTTAAATTGAAATCTTGAAGATAGAAAATCTCCGAGATAGAAAACTTCAAGATGGAAATGTTCGAGATGGAAATCTTCAAAATGGAAATTTCATGATAGAAACCATTGAGAAAGAAAACCTTCAAGTTAGAAATCTTTGAGATAGAAATCCTCAAGATAGAAATCTTTGATATAGAAATTTTCAAGATAGAAAGCTATGAGAAAGAATAGTAATCTTCAAGATAGAAGTATTCAAAAATAAATCTTCACGATAAAATCTTTGTGATAGAAATTTTCAGGGTAGAAACCATCAAAATTGAAATCTTCAAGATATAATTTTTTGAGAAAAAAGATCTTCGAGATAGGAATCTTCGTGATAAAAACTTTGAGGTAGATATAATTTTGAATATTTTCTGTCTCAAAGATTTTGACATATTAAGATTTCTATCTTGAAGATTTCTATTTTAGATATTTTTCATCCCGTTCATTTTATATGTCTTATGTTTGATATCTTTTACTTCAAAAATCGGTCGTAATTTGCTTGTAGGTTATTCGAAACCTTCTTCTTTAAGTAGATTGGTAGTCACAGTCTTGGAGCCTTCATGCTAAATAGATTCGAAGTCGTGGATAATCTGTAGGTTAATAAAGTGGAAGTATTAATTAAGATTATTCTAACTCTAAGGCAAAGTACTTTCAAAACCTTCTTTAATATAAAATAGATTGGTAGGTATGTTCTTTGAGCCTTATGCTTAGTATATTCAAAATCTTGGATAATTTGCAGGTTGTTAATTTTGATTAAAATTACTGAAAACCAAGACCATTTAAAACTTCTTTGTTTGGTAGATTAGTTGAGACGTTATTCCGGCCTTTTTTTACGTAAAGTACTTACGAAAACAAGACCAAAGTAAAACCCTTTTTTTATGAGAACCAATTACCTTTATCACCTACACAAAGTATGTTATTCTTTCTTGATTTTGTTTTTTTCTTGAACTAGGTGGACAAGAGAAACATGTTGCTAATGTGTTGTACAACCACTTGTGGTAGTTAATTGCCCAAGAAACACCTATGACACATAAAGGACTGGTAACATTATACACTGGTGCCTGTAGTGCAGTAAAAGAAAAACTCTTAGTGTCATTTGAGTTACAGAAATTAAATATATTTCAAGTGGATTTATTTGCTTTGGAGAAGTAAAGAAGCTGTGGATAACAATTGAATTTGACTTGGTGCCGAGAACTAAGCTCACAGGGGGAGTGGAAATGGCAGCACCAGAATGAAACTGAACATTGAAATTAAGATGGCTAGCACATGTAACCAAGATGTGACCAAGCAGATCTGGCAACTGAAACGAATAGTACGTGAAAACGAGTATTTTCACATTGGACAGCAATAAAGACCAGAGTAAATAACATTCAGCTTAGCTATTAGGCTGTTGAGAAATCAGTTTTGACCGAAAATGTTGGCAATTTTGAGTGCCATGAAGAGGTTTATTTTTTTTTAGGAACAGTCGTTGCAACAACTTTGGTTATGGTGATCGCTTAACCGGAGAAAAATACATTTTAGATAAAATATTAAAAAATGAACTATTTCTTAGGTTATATTGTATTTTTTTCAATTTAATGTGTAACACTATAATTCTACGACTATATCATTAAAATTGCTTGCAAATTGTCGATCTTCAATTGTGTTTACATAACTTTAATCCAAGCATTATCGTTGAAATGGCCCTTCACTATATCAATATATGAGATTTTGACAAACCTTTGGTTTCATTCACAGTGCCGTATATGTTGTTTGCAAGCTGGCTATGAACAATTTGCTAACATCACGTGGGTTTTCAATTTCAACTGTTTGCTACATTTAGTGATTTACGCACCCTTCGTAACAAACGGTGCATGGGAACATCTGATAGCATTTGGGCCCGAAAGCTTGCGTGCCTGGGATCGAAACTCTTCCGGTTTTTTCCCCTTATTTAATAATTTTTTCATTCCTATCGTTTACTTGTTCCCTTTTTCATGGCTTTCATTCCATCTTGTACATGTTCTAAAAATTCAAACAAATATATTTTCTTATTATTTGTCATCTTTTTATATATCAACGAGCAAGTTCAAACATAAATAATTTTTATAGTTTATAGGCATGACCGGGCTTTTATCTGGGTATTGGCCAAAAGCTTGTCCGAGCTGCCGGGGCACCACGACTGTGCACCAACTGTAAAGGCTTGAAGAAGAAAGGAAAAACTCTCCTAAACTGGTATCGTTAAAAAGTATGCCAATTATTTTAGCTCTTGTCCTGCTTAAAACGGACTCTGGGAAAAATTTTAAAATTTCTAACTTTAAAACTACTGCTTAAAAACCTACAAAGTGACCATTACCTTTCTTTGCCTTTTCAAGTAGATTCTGAAAATGCTTCTTGCTTCTACAAATTCTAAAGTTTGAATTTTTGTTGAGTTTTTATTACGTTGAATCCTAAAAACGTAGCAGAACAAGGGTTAACACGACATTCTGTCTTGTTTGGAGTGAAAAGGATTCAGATTCTTTGCTTGAATGAACACTTATAATCGAGGATAGTGACAGAGGCTGCTGTAACAAGATTGTTTGCTGGACGAAAAAATAGAGGCCAACTTAAAAAAAGTGTTTTAATGTAAATATACAACATATCCTTTCATTGTACAAAACTAATTTAGTTCCAACACGAAGCATAACTTGTTAACAAATCTTCCCTTTTTGCAGTTAACCGACGATTCGTTCGTTGTAGGTCCTACGTGATTTCTGTACACTGTTAAAGCATCTGTGATTCTTGGCACATCGCAATATCAAACAGTGAAATAGAGTCGCTGAGCACAAACAACTGGGACTCTAAATACTCGCACATCAGTATGCGGCAAAGCACGGTTGATAATGCCATGAAGTTGATTCAATGATAAATTGACATTCCCATTGGAGTCCTTTTTCATTTCAAACCCTTTGAGGAGGTCCATGCACAATTGCGGGGCAACAGGTATAATGGCGGCGTCCTTCGAAAAGGAATCGTTGAGTAGTGGGTGAAAAAGTGTTACGTCACAGGCGTCCATGGCCGTCTGACCGGTGAGTACCCCCCAGTCGAAATAAAGCAATCTAAAAAGGCTGCATACGGCAAGCAAGCAATGACTGTTGTCTTGACTTGTCTACAAAAAACAAAAGGGAGGTTATCAGATTTCTCTCTTCTTCGCACTGAACTACGCAAACTAGCCTCCCCCAAGAAGTTCCAAGTCTAACAAGTCCTTCTGAATGACACAACACAACTATTGTTCAAGGGGAATACATTTTGGCTATCTAACTATTAGACTATGAGGTGGCCGGGTTCCGCCACCCATGTTTTAGCACCCCAGCTGGAGACTATTGATATTTAGAATGAAATCATAGTCATCCATAAATGATCATACATGCACCCACTGAATCCATAGAAAGCATCTTGGATGTTGTTAGATTTTATTTAACGAGTTTTGTTTTAAGTTCTTTCAAGAAAACATTTTTAATACCGTTCACGGGAATGTGGAAGTCATTGATTCGAGTGACAACTGGTTGACGTTGTAACTCCTCAAAGCTTACTACATAAAGAATTCTAAACCAACAATTAACGAAGGCCTAAAAGCCTCTAGAGACATAGAGCTATTCTGAGACGCAAATATAAATACTGACTGCGCTTGTAAATAATTTTCAACATGACTATGACTTGAAATACAGTCAAAAGATTGTTGTATAAGTTTGAAACTCCTTTCTTGGTCCAAAACTTAGATTTATTGAACGATGTTTTCTTTTCTCGATCTAGTTGTTATGTATTTATGTTATATACTGTCAGATCAACATGGCTTTACAGACTGTAAAATTTACATTAACTTCAAAGTAGTTGTAAAATCATATAAAAATAACTATAGTTTAAAATTTGCAATTACGCGAGGTCAAAACTGCAGTCTTGAATACAACAGATAACAGTATTTAGAACATCTTTAGGAAATGAAACAATGACGAGACTCTTTCTTGTTAACATAATTTGACTTAAAAAAAGTTCTTGCAGTTACATGGTCAAACTGTGTTTCAAGGATAATGAAAAATTTTTTTTTTGTTCATTTACGCAAAACGAATCGGGGCGAACAGTAATAAGGGAATGTAGCTCTTACCTGTTCTGGCCAAAGGGAAAGTGTTCGCAAGCAGGGTAGAGTCTGCAGTGCATCTTGCAGTCCAGCGGTTACACCAAACATGATCAGTTCCAAGTGCACAAGCCTGATCGGGATGAAAAAATAAATCAATAGAAAAACAACAAGCCAAATATTTATTCTTTAATTCTTATTTAGTACAATGATTTTTTTTCTGTGAAACATCAAAATTTCATTAGAAATAAAGGGGAAATTATTTATTCTACAAACAATTCTTGAATGCAACTTGAAAACTAGAAGCTGAGCTAATGTGTAGTATCAGCTTTTTCACAAAAATAATTGTTGCGCTAAGACTTACAGTTAAGACTTAATTTTACATCTCGATGTTCAAAAAGTCAAACATCATCTGACTGCACTTGGTTTCTCTGAGCTAAGGCTCTGCTTTTGACGAATCTTATGAAGTAAAAATGAGCTTTCTAATACTGTTGAGAAAAAGGCACCGAACATGAAGTATGAACTCAGTAACGTTTACTCTGTTGCTGCTGGGGTCAGTAGGACACGATTTGGCTATTTATAAGGACTCTTCGTGTTTCTTAGAATTCCAACATAATTTGTGGAGCAGTCAGCAAGAAATAAATCTCTATTTTCTTTTGTAGCCCAACCAAACAATGAAAGCTACTAAGAAATGTAAACTATGGAAAGTAATGATAATGGTGTTAACGGATGGCAATTTAAAAACACTCAAGTTTCATGTTTTGATTTGAGCATCAGATTTCAACAAATGTCATGCCAGATTGTTGGCATAGGTCACACAAGAGTATTGGCACAGGTCATACAAAAGCGTTCGCACAGATCATGCCAGAGGGTTGGGGCTGGTCATGCAAAAGCCTTGACACAGGTCAGGTTGGAGTGTTTGATCATTGGTGTAGGTCATGCCACAGTACTGGGCACAGGCAGCAAATGTTTCCTTTGATTTGAAGCGAAGACAGGGTAGAAATAGCCCAATGTTTGTGCTGCCTAGATTATGAGGCTAAATTGTGTGACTGTAGTAATAGTTAGGTTATGAACAGTTTCAGTATCTGAACATGATCAGTAGCTGGTTAAAAGTGATTCTTAGAATGCTGGGAGTTCAGTGTAAGAGGAGAGGGGAAATGTGACAAGATAATGAGGTGTACACAGGTATTCTGTAGGTATCGAATTTAACTTTTTAGTTCTTTTCTTTTCCATAGTAGGAACTTCGCTAGCTACTTTTTGACGTCAGCTATTTCCCTTTGATAACTAAACCAATATATAAAAGAATACAAGCGATCCGTAAAGTAAATATTAACGTGAATAAATCGTGTGAGAATCTCCTAATTTCAAAATTCTCCAACGACATTTATTTTTGTTTAATAGAAGTTCTACTGATGAAACACCCTTCTTGCTCGAGGATAAATTTTTAGACTAGCAACATCCGAAGACCACTTGCATTTAACGGGTTTGTGAGTGCTAATTTAAAACCCTGATTCTGGAGCAGGGTAAAAACTAAAGTTGGCATAACGCTTGCAAAGAGTAGAGGCAAATCGCTCTAACCAAAGGCCAAAGTTCAGAAAAAAAGAAGACTTGTGTTTGATTGAAGGCCAGACTTTCACTCGGGGTCTTAAAACAACTGAGGAGAAGGTGCTACCTTTGCTCTAACATCTGCAAAGTAGTCTTCTCGGCAAGGAAGTGTGGTCTCCAGGTGTAGACCTTGAGGGGGACCTCGTCAAGCCCTATTGCCTGTTTTCCGTCACTCCGCGAGTAAAAAACGTTAAATACATATATTCAACAATGGCAACATTGGAAAGAAGTGCATTTACAAACTGAGCTGCTCGGTCGGGAGAAGAGTCAAAAGATATTCACTCTAGCTATATGCGCTAAGCTAGATTCTATTCTTAAAGTTCAGACGTCTGTCCGCACTCTCTCGTCGCAGCTGTAGGTCATGGACACACATACCTTTGCAAGCGACTTAGAGCAATTGCTAAGGCATCCGAATGCCCACTATTAGCACATTCTAACCGCAAACTTCTCAGGTGCTCCAAGTTTCCAAGACACTCGTATGTCTGCAAAACAATAATTTACCACATTGACATGAAATGATTCCAGAACTCGACACCAACAATTCCTATTTGTCCAGTATGAAAAGTTTTCCTACCTGTAATGTTTTCTGAGCTGCTGGCCCAAACTTTCAAACGCACTAGCCTGAACTGGTAAACTTTGGGTAGAATTTATTTGGGCCATCAGACGAGCATTAAATTTTGGACCTTTGATACCTAAGTTTGTAAAACGTACTAAAGTACAGGCATATGAGTCTGGTATAGAGCCATAGGAACTGAGACAAGCAATTAGAGAGGTGCGAGCTTATTCAAATGGAAAGTTTCTACAAGAGGTCCAGAGGAAAATTTATACAAATAAAAGATTTGCTATTCGCAAAGTCAAAAATGAAACCAGCGAGACAAAGCAGTTAACCTGATTTTCCTACCTCTAATGTCCAATTATTACAATCGCCAACCTCCAACTCTTCAAGCTGACAAAGTGACTTTAAGAATAGGAACTCAGTTGCAGAGATGTTTTTTAAGGTTGTTAAACACTGTTGAAGACAAATAAAATGAGTCTTAATACTACAAGTATTGTGTTGATAAGTTTTCCCATCTGCGAACCGTACTTTTCCCCTTAACGATTAAGGAGAATTAAGATTTCACCCTGTTGGCATTGGCCTGCCAGGAATGGGATACTATATATTGTCATTAGGAACTAAGCTAACTTAAATTGGCATAGTATTGCCACGGATGGGCACCATCGTCTCTAGAAACCCTGCTTATCTAAACTAAGCATGTAGGACTGTCGTGGATAATCACCTAATTTGCAAGGAACTGATCTAATCCAACATTAACGTGGAACTGCCATGGGACCTATAGTGCCTAGGAACTATGTTTTTCTAAATTTAGGATTCCCATGGATAGGCACCTATTGTGCCTAGGAACTCAGCATATCTACACTTTCACCATATTGTCGTAATTGCAACCATTTCTGACCATAAGTGTGGATTGGCACCTATGGTGTCATGGAACTCTGCTAATCTAAAATTATCATGGAACTGCCTAGGATGGGGACTTTGTGTGTCTACCAACTCGAACAAACTAAAGTTGGCATAAGGTTGTCATGGATCGGCATTTTGCTCCTAGAAGCTTAACCAATCTAATTTCGCAAAGAATTGCCAGGGATAAGCACCTATTGTGTCTAGAAACTATTGAAACTTACCTAAAGTTAGCACGGAATTGCCATACATAGGCACCTACTGTGTCTAGGAACTCCTGTTAATCTAAAACTAGTATGGAACCGCCTTGGATGGGCATTTATTGTGCTTAGGAACTAAACTAATCTAAAGTTAGCATGGAACTGCCATGGATGTGCACCTATTATGCCTTGGAACTCAATTAATCTAAAGTTAGCATTGGATTGCCATTGGCTTTCCAGTGCTTGTTTGAGGAGGGAAAGATCACTCTCAACTCACCAGTTTCTTGAGTTTTGTAAGAAACTGTAAACTGCTTAGACCGCCACTGAATGCAAATGTGGGTAATATTAGCCCTGCACAAGCTGCACGCAACTGGAGCCTTTTAAGAGAAGTCAGCTGTGACAATTTCCCTACATCAAGACAAGTGTTATAGGCCCTGGTAGAAATGAAAAACAATGACTTGACTTAATTGACTTACCAATTTACGGTTACAGCTAGACAACTCTTTATAAACCTTTCATTAATCATGCAAGTATACAAACGCTGTGACAACAAGTCAGTTGACAAGCAGTTAGCCTGTTCGACTCTAACCCGGAGGTTGCTAGTTCAGCCCTGGTCAAATCACTGTGCTGTGTCCTTGAACAAGGCACTTTACCAGTTGACTCAGTTGTATGAATGACTACCAGCATTTCATGGGGCTAACCTGCGATGGGTTAGTGACCTGTCCAGGGGGAGGCACACTTTCACCTCTTAAGGTCATTCCCAGTTTTGTATTGCCATCTTTACTGTGCATATTAGAAATTTTAAATCGTTTACACATTTTTAACCTATTGTTGTGAATGTTGAGCTCTAAAAAACACATCAGAAAAACTAAAACAAAAAAAAAAGTTTTTCTCATAATATATGGTGCTTTTTGTTTAACTCGTCCCAGTCTCCCTTTGTAATTCGGGAAAAAACAGCACATGTTTTGGCGGTTTTCCTAGAGCTTCTCTTAGACAAGCATAAGTAGCCCAGATTGCCAAATCAATCAAATTTCAATAGGATTCTTTGAAGAAAAAATAGGGAAAACCTCAATGTGCAAAAAAATTATTCTCATAGTCCAGAAGAACGTTATCTTCCTTTACTTCCCTTATGCTCCTCGATTTTATCTTGGTTGGCAACATGAGGAAACCGTAGTTTTAACTCAAAGCTTACAATAAAGGAAAAAATGCCCTGGAAGGGGTATTTGTGTCAATCACTTCTCAAAAGTTAACAAGGGCACACCCCTTTTTATTCCAAATTTGCAGTTTACATAAAATGATTGGGGAAAGTTTGACAAAATTCTCAGTGTATGTTCTATTTCAATGAATGACCTTAACATTATGGAAACCAGAGATAAGTGACGGCCGAAAAAGGATTTCAACACTTGAATACAAAAGCTGCAAGGAGGTTAAACAAATTTATGCAGCTGTTGATGGTATTCCAGGAGAAGGGGTTGGCAGGGGTAGGAATTTGATCAAATCTTTATCAAAAGGACTGTGAGTTCAGTCAAACACATCAAAGTCCTATTTAGGATGGTGCCAATGGGGGTACTAGTAAGATAAAAGGGAACTTGCAACTCATAAATTATACATTCTCACCAGTTTATAACGAGTTTGTTTCCTGCATCTCTCTGTGATAGTCAGGTTCTACAACCTCACTGATAAGGGTTTGAAGCCGAGGGTCTGAAGTTTAACATCAGTGACTGTGAGAACCTGCTTAAGCTTCCCAATTTCTCCATTTGGCAAGATACTAACAAAATAAATAACCAGTTACCCACCACAAGTCACTTTCATTGTGAACATCACTTATCCAGTCAGCTGTTAGCACTTCAAGCCTAAGAAGACACGTCCTCAAGTTAATATTTTCAGCTCTAAGATGAGCAAGGGTTGAGTACATTATCTGAAACTTTCCAGCTGGGATCCGTAGGAGAAACTTTCCTTTTCGTCTTCTTATATTTGTTATGATAGATGAATTTCGATTTTCTCATAACAAGATCACTCTTTCTATGCGTCAAGTTAGCGAAATAATTCAGATGTTGGTAAAACGAATGGGGCTGAAAGGGTTGAGTTATTGTAAGAAGTTAGATGTTGAATGGGGTTGTGCAGAAAATGGTCACGCCAAAATAGTTTTTGAAAAGAATTTGCTCAAATTCACACTTGCAACAAATTGAATGCAACTGTAAAGTATTTGTTGTAGTTTCTACTAATGCTGTATAAACCAAATTCAAACCCACATTGAAGCCCACTATTGGTATCCGCTACAGCTGTATCTCGCTGTTTATTGTACCTCTTTGGGGGCTCATAGTCAGAGAAACCCACTCTTTATAAAAACTGGTAAATTTTAGTAAAGAGTAATAATATTCTCAAATAATTCAAACCAAGTAAACAAAATGATATCACTTTGTCTCGATCATTCCAAAAAAATGATAAAAGTGGGTAAACAGTGGCGCTAGCAATCATATGTACGTTTATCACGATCATCTCGAGATCAGATCGCGGTCACTGATAGCGATCTGCTCGCAATTTGATTGCACCTTGAACGCGATCTGCTCGTATTTTGCTCGCGAAAAAATTGCCAGCATTTTTGATCGCAAGCATTCAATACCAAACTTAAGTAGGTTTCAGTGTTCAAGTTTCAATTTGCAATTTTTGAACATTTTAAATCACAATCATGTCTTGGTTTTTTAGCTGGGATCTATCTTATAACTCGAGTTAATTAACAGAAAGACATTGAGTACGATTTTACTGTTTTAAAAAGTTAATACTGTCGAGCAAGAGTTTTAGGTTCGGTGCGAAAAACAATTAAGAAAAACGAATGAGTTACTTAGGGCATTCTCGAGCGAATGTCCCTTGGTTATTTTAAACGTCAGTCTTAGGACTTGTAACCAGTAACAGAAACAAAGAGACACAACAAATAAATCTTACTCGCTATACTAAGTGTCACGATGATATCATGCAACCTTTATAAAAAACCGCACATCTTTCTTTATACTACGATCGATACAATTTAAATGAGGTTGACAAAGTTAGACCCGTCTTCTGGTTTCTTTCGTTTTCTGCTCTAATCATGATGGATTATCTCGAATGCAGAAGCATATCGAGACTGTGTCTGCTTCTCGCTCCAACTTGTGCACATGACCAGGAGAATTCCAAATATATCCTGGACATTTCTGCATTCGCATTTGATATTCCCATTGTAAAATTCTTCTCCCAAAGTCCAGATCACGAGAAACAATACACATCTTTTCAAATTTGTTTATGAAAGTAAGCTCTGAACACTTTATTTGCTCACGAGCAAATGTACATATGATTCTGAGCGCCACTATATACATGGTTTACTCTATTTTACCATTATTTTTTGTGAAATTTTCTGTAGGTGTCAGTGGTAACTTTATAATTGCACATACTCCGGTAGAATGTCTGCCACTTCCTGTAATACACTTGCTGGCACAAGCCCAAAATCCAGCCACCTGAGTTGTGGCAACTGTCTTAGCATATTGGTAATCTCCAGCCACAGTTCTTTACGATTTTTCCCATGGACCATGCCGCGTAAGTCCTGTAAAGAATTGCACCCATACAAATGAACGAGGCACAGTTCTATTCTATTCTCTTGTGCATATTTGTTTCTTTATTTGATACCATAGTTAAACAATGTACAACAATAACAAAAAAAAATTTACTATAAAATTATCCATAATAAATGACGAAGAAAAGCTTACCAAACGAAGGGTTGAAAAATAACTTAACCATCTTGCTACAGTGTCCCAATTCTTCACTTCAATTCCTTGAAATGAAACATGTCGCCACTGTACAATGGCAGTTGATAAACAAAAAAAATTAGTATGATAACGGAATGGAACTAAACGTCATTGTGTCTATTCACAAAACATAATTTAGTAATATGCAATGAAGATGTACTGGGGCAGTGACCTATGTCCTTGTGAAAAATTAGTATCGTCTTAATTTTGGAAAATTAGAAAGAAAGTGACTCCTCAAGTTGAATTCTCAAAAAATTTTTCTCATTCACTAACGGGAACCAAACCTGAAACCTACTCAGCTGCAGTGAGACTCAAATGGGGAGCTGAGTCACTGCTGGTCATGCTCTTGTCTTTTCATGCTGGACATATAATTATATTTCACATCAACTCGCTCAATACATCCAATGATTTGCTCTTTTGTTATAAGGCTATGATAAAACGCGCACTGTGACTGGCTGCTGCGAGGGCTGGATTTCTTGTAACGACCGCGGGCATTGCGAACGTTTTCTCTCTGCTGGGCATTGACAATAAGGTTTACTGCGAGTGAAAATCACGAGTAACAGGACAAAGTAGAGAAAGGTAGCTCAATAATTAAATAAGCAAGCAATAATTTTAACTCCACTTGGCACATCTCGTACAACAATTGACCTTTCAGTTTTTCCAAAATAAGTTTGTTTGTCTCTTTGGTTAGTTTGTTAGCCAGACTATAGTTTTTGGCAAGATGCGCTTTTTCATTTGGTTTTAGTGGTGGTTGGGTTTACTCTTTGAATTTCCCCTTAACACAAGAACGAAATCGTAAAATACATGCCCGTCGGAACGAAACTGATATGAGGGGGGAGGGGGGGGGGAGGAGCTGCGAGCATAGTATAGAAGTGCAGTTAGTGTTAAATTCAAAAATATTCTAACATAGAAACTATGAATGACGAGCTTCTTCCGATGGCCCTGAAATAAAGTACTTTATTGAAACAGAAATTTTGATGTTTCGCGCTTCCCTTTTGATTCACACCAATCAATATTTCAGCAATAACACAAACCAAATAATTAATTAAACACTGGTGTGTGATTGGTTGAAAATAATTGTGTGATCAGGAACTGGGCGGGTAAAAAATACAAAGACCATATATAGCAAAAATATGCAAGAACTTAACCAATGACTTAGCTCCTCCGCGAGTCTCTGTAGCTCAGTGGGCAGAACATCTGACTGGTAATCAGAAGGTTGCAGGTAATTTATTCCGGTCAGTGACTCAGAAAATTTCTTGTGTATTGAACCTGAGAAGCACTTTCTTTCTAACTTTCATATCAAGTTGCAAGTTTCCATCTGAAATGTTTTGAAAGTGTGTACTAATGAGATATCTCAATGTACAGTTAAAACAAAAACTTACTAAAACTGGTTGTCCTGACACATGACTCCATGTTGTACATACTTGACTCGCACTGAAGGAACGAAGCAAACAAACAAGAAACTTGAGAAACCATTTTAAAAGAATAATAATATCGATAATAATTATAATAATTTAATTATAATTTTTATTACTTTAATAATAATAGGCTTTATTCAAGAGGAAACACTGATGACCAGAAAAAACACTGGTGATCTCATGGTGCTAATGCATATAAAAATGCAAAAAAATCAATTATTTCATGTATTTATCTATAGCAATATTATATATAATTTGTAGGATAATTATACAGTTTCTGCTGCTCTCATTGGTGTAGGATCGTATTCATGTGTTATCCTGGCTATTGTCACCACGTGCGTGTTGGCTGTTTAGCCAGGGTGAGAACAAAATTTCAACATGGCCACTATATTCCAAAAAGCCTTAACGTTTCAATAAAGTTCGGGACGACACTGGCAATAAAATATTTTATTACTCTGGGTGGAAATTTTTGAGTTTCAGATCAAGGGTCAATTTGCAAGACAGCAAATGACAACTAATATTTGGCACAAATTCTTGGCAGTGGCTATTTCTTCTCTCTGATAATTACCTGAGTAATTTTATTAAAACAATTAATCATCTCAGGCTCAGTGGATATCTGGACTTACTGACTTGTTTAATAAAATATACACATAAACTATGATAAATAATTATATAAGGTGGTTTGAAAAAAAAATCAAAAAGTAGACATTCACTTTAATAATCAAGACAACCTTTTACTCCTCTAGAAAGAAAAACAAATGTTTCGTTCTTACTTCTGATACAAGTATTAACTTTATACTGTTTCAATTTTGCATGGTTCTAGCTAATAGTAAAAATATACCCCCTCCTCTCTCTTTCCCTTTTATTCAAACCTTTTTTGGCACACAAATTCTGAAATATTTTGATGTCAATCCTAAAAAAAGGTTTAACCAAATGCATATTGCTGAGTTGCCTTTGTTCTATTTTCAGAAAAAAATGTTCTTATAGCATGTGACACAAAATCATTTTTTAAGTTTTCAAAATGTATACTATTGAAAACTCTTGCAGTTATGGATGTTTTAAAATCGACTTCTCTCTTTACTTTGTGGCACCATATCAGATTGACTAAGGCACATGATGCACATGACACCACATTCGCTGCTTGTTTAGTGTCAGAAACTCTAGGGAATGTTGTTACAACTGAAACTCTACAAGTTTACAGAAACTGTAGAACAGTACAGACCAAGTTTGACAAGAACTCCTTGCATTTCATTCTTAACACTTCTGAGTCTTATATGTAATTTTGAATTCGCAGGCCAAAGTAAAGGTGGACCATAAACACTGGACTGGAGCCACTGGGATCAGATATCACAAAGCACTTACTTGCACAGATCTGGTGTGTGGAGATAGGAGAAGATATGAAGGAGGCAGTCAAATGACAGTTTTAAGATGGGACACAAATCAACCAGCTTGATCTTTACTTTGAGTGCATCTGGATTCTCTTCCAAAACACAGCGCTGCAGAGACCAGTAACATAGACTCAAAACGTGGCTTACTATACTTCTTGTACATGAATTTGTGTCTTTATAACCTATTCAGCCCCAAACACGGTTGTTCATAATTAACAATAGACTAGATGAGATGAAGTTTCTATGGGCAAATTAATAGTCAATGGGGAACAATTAAACAACAAAATTAATTGAATATTAGATTCATAGAAGATATGTGAAATGTTTAAACATTTTAAAACTTCTAATATGTGCAGTAAAGATGTGCAATGCAAAACTGGGAAATTACCTTAACCCTATCTAGCCTGGGGGGGGGGTTGATTCAACCCCCCTGTTAGTTTTTTGGCCATAACTTCTGTATGGTTCAACGAATATTAATGAAAATTTGTGACTTTCCCTAAAATGTTATTATGAATCTTTTGATTTTGAGTTAATCAATTTAAGATGTATACTGTTACCATGGTAACCAAGAAACGAATAACTGTTTTTGTAGTTTTAGTTATTGTGATTTTTAAAATGTTTCCACACTCTAAAATCGATAGATTGAATAAAAAAACTTTAAGAAATCCAAAACAAAACTTGATTTATAGAAATTTCTGCTACTTTATAAGATTATGTTAGAAGTGGTGCATTATGGGTAAACTATCAACACTTTGAAAAAAGTTTCCCTTATGATTTTTTTTGGTACATACAGTGCCGCTCAGAATCATATGTACATTTATCGGGATCATCTTGCGAGCAGATCGTGGTCACTGGTCGCAATGTGCTCTCAATTTGATTGCACCGTGATCGCGATCTGCTCCAATTTTTGTCGCAAAAAAGTCACAAGCATTTTTATCGCGAGCAAACTAAAACTTAGTAGGTTTCAGTGTTCAAGTTTTGATTTGCAGCTTTCACTGTATGTTGCTGTAAAAAAACCTAGCCCCATAGTTTCCTGTCTGCAGTACTTTTACTAGAAAGTGACCGAGATAAAACAGTTTTTTGTTGTTGCCATGGGCAATGGCTCCCTTAACATATTTATGTTGTAGCTTAAGACGATTTCAGCAATACGTCATACCATAATCATGTTAAAACTTTAACTATCACAAAGTCTCTCTCTGCCTTTTTCATTGAAATAACTTTAGTTCACAGTTCCCACGTTGATATCTGCGACATAAATCATGAAATGCTATAAATCCCTAATAAAATCAAATGTTGTGACGTCATGTCTTTAATTAGAAATTGACACCACTAATGTGTAGGGCTTACAACATTGATCAGTTAACCAAAGTTTCACATGTTTCGGATAAATAACAAGAAAGTTACAGTGGGGGGGGGGGGGTTGAATCAAAAGTTTCATGCAAGATAAAAATACAAAATCTTTGGCCCTTGCTT
>JANVCF010185191.1:0-10467 GCA_025388745.1 Hydrozoanthus gracilis
TTGCAGCCACGTTGCAGCTCTGCTCTTCAAAGTCGAGACAGGGGTGAGACTTGGCCTGACGAAGTCTTCGTGTACCAATGAGGCATGCCAGTGGAATAAAGCATTCAGAGAAAAGGTAAATTACAAGGAGACGTAACAGTCGTTATAATTATACAGGATTTATTTATGCACTATTTAACACTCTTTTTGAAGAAAATGATTCCAAGATAATTAATCTTAATTTCAACTTAAAAGCTTAAGCTTAAAGCCTAACTTACTTATTTGTGAAATATGCTCACGCACAAGTGTGATATGCAAGCACAATAGAGCACTCACTCAGCACAAACCTATACATGGATGCACCTTTCTTCAAGATGTAGTGCTCTGTGTTTATGTTTGTGTTCATTTCATGCCTGTGTGAACACAAAATAAGCATGCAATAAGCACAAGCATGAAGAAGAAATGCACCAGTCAATTTAAACCCCATACCTGCACACTTTGGAAAGGGTGGGATAAATGCATAGCATTTATATGTGCAGCTCAGGTTTTGGTCCCAGCTACATGGGGGATTTTCTTTTCATGTATCTCCAACCAACAATTATGCAAGTGTGGGGAAACTGAAATATGTCCATAGACCCATCCCCTTGTATTGAGGTGCTGATCATGTACCAAATGATGTAAATACGGGGAGTGGGGGGCATTGCTGAGGTGGTACAACTATATAGTGGGGGATTTTCCAACAAGTATTGTTCCAGGGGCGGGGATAAAAATATAGTATGACTCGTTAAAATCCATGATCCCTCCCTACCCCGAGGTTGCAGGGATAGACTTTAGCGGTAGTCTACTAGCAAAATACAAGATTAATCTTTATTTTGACTAGTGGATTTTGTTTATTTACTGGCCATGTTGCCTACTGGATTTTTTTTTGCTTCTGAAAGAAAAAATCTCAAAATGTTTTTCATTGTGCCTACATGTAGTAGAATTAAAATATAATGGCATTTTCAAACGTTAATATCATTCCTTGATTTGACTGGTGCAAAACATGTGTGCTCTTATATTAGTCTTACTTCATGCTACTACACACATATTTTTTTCTTGTGCTTATGCTTAATTCACAAGTGTACACCAGGCTCAAGTTTCTTAAATTTAAGTTAAGCTCATATTTTTTGATGTCCAGGGCCATATATTTGGAAATGATTCATGCCTCTCCAAGCCCTCCAAGGGGGTGTTAATCAAAATTGTTTTGGCTCACCTTGGTTTTCTGTCATAAACTTAAGTTGTAGCTTAATTACAAATTTGCGAGACTTGAAAACATAAAGTCTTATTTATAAATATTTCATGTATTGTTTCGGTTAATTCCACAATCCGTCTCTGAATTCTAAGACCTTGTAAAGAGGAACAGAAAAAAGGAAGTTGAATTAGTGGAATTTTCAGCATCACCTTCACTCCGAAATAATGCAATACTGACAGATCTAAAAGCAGTTTGTCCCAATGCTTTATTCTTCACTATGATACCAAAATTGGATCCAGAAGACACAGATACAGCATCTGAAGATGAAGATGAGGCAAATCTCCCTGACCCCCTTACTGCCCTATACTCTGAAGAATTTATATCCTTGACTAAAGCTGAGCTCAAAGAAAAGGTCAAGGACATGATTGGAAGTGTGGGTTGCACTGCAGATCAGTGTCAGAAACTTGAAGAAGTAACAAGAAATCAAGCAGTTTCACCATTATGGTATGAGCATAGGAAAGGGCGTATCACTGCAAGTAAAGCTCACCGAATTGTGCAAAGAAAAGAGGAAACACCACCTGAGAACTTGATTAAGCATTTTATGGGTTATAATAGTTATGACTTGTCAAAAACCAAGCAAGTAAAATGGGGGATTGACAATGAGGACAAAGCCAGGAAAGCCTATATAAATGCCAAGAAACTTGATCATGAAAACTTTGAGTGCAGATTGTCAGGCTTTGTAATTGACCCTGTAAGGCCATATTTGGGAGCATCTGCATATGGTATTGCCTCATGCAAATGCTGCCTTCCAAGAGTTGTTAAACTTAAGTGCCCCTTTAAGCACAGATATTTAAGGCCAATAGATGCTGCCCAGAAGGATCCTGACTTTTGTCTGGATCAAAAGGGTGAACTTAAAGTTCACCACCCCTATTATACCCAAGTACAAGTACAGATGCATGTTAATCAGGTGCAAGTTGGAGATTTGTGTGTATATACTAATGTAGCGGTTCATGTTGTAGAAAACATAAGGTACAACCAAGAATTTATGGATTCACTTTTAAAAAAGATTGATGTTTCCTTTACTGAGCATCTTTTGCCAGAGCTTTTAACAAGGCAGCTGGACTTAATAGCTGAGGATAATGATACCGAGTCCTCCAGTGCTGATGAGCAGCCGTACTGTATCTGCAATCAGCCAGAGTATGGTAATATGATTGCCTGTGACAATGATAGCAGTGACATTGTGTGGTTCCACTACTCTTGTGTAAATATACGAAGAAAACCAAGAGGGAAATGGTACTGTGCAGGGTGCAAAAAGGATGATGATTAATTGAAATTGCTCAGTTTTTTTACATGAATATAGGTGATAACTAGTTATAATAGTTATTACTGGTATCCAAATATAGTTAGAGGAGTACAAATATTACAGGAGTAAACTAGTGTTAACCCCTTCAGCCCCAAATACTCCAAATGGCATATTGCTAAATTCTCCCAACTAGAACCATACTTTTCCTATAAGCAGTTTAGGAGAATTTTGCTTTTCATCTCCAATAGTTTTCTAATCTGTTTGATCAATTTATATCGTCTGATTACAAAATGACCTATTTTTTATGAGTTATGTAAAGAGACTCTAGATGCTGTTAAACTGGCTGGGGCTGAAAGGGTTAATGCAAATATCCTGCAATTTTTGTACTTCTCCAAATGAAACCTGCACTGTCTTGTTGCATTTCAGCATGAAAGTTAAGTTTGGAAAATAAGTAGTTTTTAAGAATTTTTAGAGCCCTCAGTAGAAAGTTCAGTTTGAATCCCCAAGATTGAATCCCCATTCAGAGGTTAATTGTTTGTGAAATTCTTATAGCTTTTAGGTTAGAAAATAGTAATTCCCAATGAGCATGTAAACATTCCATTTATTGCTTACTTTACTAGTCTAGGTTGCAAGTTTGACATAGCTGAACAGATCATTAAAATGGTATCTGCATGAGGAACAAGAGAAAGTGGTAGTATTCCAGCAATTATTCTGAAATTTTTCAGGCGTTCCATCATTCTTTCAACATGTATACGGACCCTTGCAAGTCGCCTTGATTGTTCTACACTTCTCATGCTAAGTTGCTTCAATCCTTTTGTAAAGGAAGGAACAGCAAGCTTTGCACCACTTGAAGCAAGTTCCTCTTCAATCAAAAAACCTCTATCAGCTAGGACCTGATCCCCATATTCTAGCATGTTCAAAAATCCAGACTTTTGTGTAATAACTTTATCAGACACCCTTCCCCCAAATGCTCTTGAAATGAATGAAACACCACCTGTTGGGGTAATTCCTACAAGCACTTTCAGTGTATTGTGGTGCTTATAATTGGACCATGTCAGAGCTCTAAGAGTAAGGTTACGGGCCCGCTCGCAAAAGATTTCAGTGCAATCAATTATCACCCTGCAATTCTTATAAGTAGGGTTAAATACTGATGGTAGTGTTCTTAGTATCTCGTTTTTCTGAGGCCATTGAACAAGAAAACAAAGTTGCCTAGCAATTGCTGGCAGGCCCTTGTTTAACAACTTTGATACATTGGAGCATGATATATTAAATCTGTAAGGCAGATCTTGGCTGACTAATCCTAGCCTTAGCTTCATTAAAATCGAAAGAAATATATCACCATTGGCATTGTTTTAGAGGTAGGTTGTACTGATGCACAAAGCTGTAGTGCCCAAGCAAATACTTCATAATTGGGGAATCCTGTAAAAAATTTAGTTCTGTCTTTGCTATTTCCATGTTTTAAAAAATCAACACGGAAAATGTTTTTCTTGATTTCTTCCTTTAGTTTTTGATTCTCCTCCTGCAGTCGTCTCAGTTCACAATAAAGCTGTTTGTTCTCTTTCTTGATTTCCATGTATCTCGTGACAATATCAGGCAAATCTTGATCATCTACAAATATATCATTGGTATTAATTTTAGATACATCAAATATTCTAATTTTATGTGGATGGGAGAAGGGTCAGTGTGTTGCTGTTTTTTGGGTAATATTTGAATTTACCTTTATTGGAATCAAACTGCTGTTCATCTGCCTTTGCATTCCTGCTCATCTGCTTGAGGCTCTTCCGACTGTGAATGACCAATGCTAAGGAGCATTTCTGCTGCTGCAACTCTCTCAATCTCTTCACTAACCCTGGCCTCCTCAGCAGTCTTTTTCCTCTCATACCTTAGTTTCTGGCGGACACTCCTCTTTTTCTTTTCCAATGATTTACATAGAGCTGAGTCTTCATTGTGTCCCATATAAAGATGAGGGACGTAATCGGGGTCTGTTGGATCATTTACCTGTGTAGTATAGTGATAATTATTACAAGTACAGGGACTGTGGAGCCAAATATTCCAGAAGTTTTCATACAAATTTTTTTTCTTACTCTGTAGCCCCTCCAATCCATGATACATTCTTATTTAGAGTTATTTCCTTCCCCCAATCACAAATACGCTCCACGATCCCTTAAGTAACAGGGCCAGATTGTTTTGTTGGACTACTTTTTGAGGTAAATTATATATTTTTAATTCATTTTTTCAAGAAAATGTTGGACAACCTTGGTCTGTGCTTTGTTTTCACGTTGTGACTTGTCGGCTGTGTATATAGGGAAATTTCATATCAATCTCATGCTTAAAGTTTCATATATTATTTGAGATGTACTATTTGTTAAAAGGAAAAACCTGACAACTCTTAGACTCGTGGCTACGGTCGGCCCCGTAAAAAAATGCAGCAGTCACTATACAGTGTACATCCGTGTGTTCCGTGAGACGGAGACATGCTTTTAAAAGTGCTATTCAAAACAACGGATTATTTTATTTTTCCTTGTTCTTTTTTCCTGGAAAGGAGAGTTTACTTAACCTTACATCGACTGGAAAGCACTCGTGTGCGAACTAAAAACGCGATGTATTTAAACAAGAAACGGCTGTTAAGAACAGAAATCATTGTGCCTTCTTTAGAAACACTATAGTCAACTGAGATCCAGCAAATATTGGCTATAAATTTCCAGTTACTGACCTGACAAGAAGTGTATGCTGCAAACACGTGAGTGCTGATTTGGCTTCCACAGCTTACGGCAAAGTGCACTCACCCAGGCATTTCTCTTCGGATCTTTCTCTTGAATCCTTAAAAATTTGATTCCAGAGCCTTTTCTACACCTATTTGTGCAATATTTTAAAATAACCCGTTTTCCTCTCTAACTAACAGATAACAACAACAACTTCATATCTGTCCTCACACATATCAGAAGATTTTTCACGAACATGAAAAAATGAGGGGGGAAGGGGGGTGTGGCTCATAAATACGGCAGCACGCAATAATTCGTTAGATTTCCACAGTTCAAGAAAAAAAATTATCAGGCAAGTACTGCCGCACTCTACTGGTCTGAAAATTACGTGACTTTGCAAATGACGTTGGTACTGGGGCTTTCAATCCCAATTCTTCCATTTGAATTTTTCTTTATATTGCGAAATAGTGACGACGTTATAAATCGATTAGCAATTAAGGAAATAAATTGAAATTTCTATCAAAAAACTGATTTTGTGCCAATCAACACACAATTGCCTGAGAAAAATCGTTTAAATTAGAAATTCTCTGCAAGAACAGAAAGCAATGCAAATGCAATTCTAACATAGTAATAATTAGTATAGTGAAAGACAAACTATAAAGAAAGAACAGAAAATGTTTTTCTAGTTCTACTTGCCTTTTTGTTGTTCAAAAATCTCGCGACCTTTGTAATAGGAGGGTCTGCAAACATAATCGCCGGGAAAATAATTTTCCAGGCTCCTCTAAAAACCTATGGAGTCAAGTTCCTCTGCTAGCCACTTTGGGCATTTTCTCAAATAATTTGAGGTTTCTCCCTCAGACCATTCACTTTGGTTGATGCAGAAACACTGTCTTCTTTTGAACTTGTTGATGTGAACCTTGCAAACACGATAAATATCGCAAGAAGTGCCAGTAACCTCGCCGACCTTCAATTTCAATACTCTATTTAAACAGTCGGCGGGCGCTGGCCGTGTTTCCGTGCAGTAACAGCTCCATTTTTTTGAACCTAGTTTTTGAGGGGCATAATATACAAAAACTCATAGTAATAAAATAGAAACTAAATACTTGCTCGTCCGTAATAAATTACGTAAGGCTGTTTACGTTCGTAGTAAAATCCTACTCGTTCATAACCATACATGAAGTTCGCGCCAATATATAAAGTCTTACACGACTGGTCCTTTCTGACATGCATTGTTCGCGCATGTCGTTTCATTCAAATTTGAAGACTTCAAGCGCTGTTTGTCAGTTGCTCTACAAAACAACATTTTAGTTTTTTTCAGTCAGCCAAACTCGACCCCTCGACCCTTTTTTTTACGTTGAAACCATCATCATTTTATTATAGAACGGTTTTTAACCATTCTCGGGAAAGGTAAAGTTCATTTGTGAAGTTTTTTAAATCAAAAACTATGGTGTTGAGAAACGTTTGACAGTCGAGCGTTGTAACTTTTATCATGTACTGTTGTACCGTTTTCCTTTGTTACAAAGCAATAATAATGATTAAAAGAAATTTTGTTTTCATTAAGTCGATTCAAACTATGACTTCGGCAAAAGTTTATTAAAACATTTAAACGGAACACAGTTTAACGAAGAAATACTTCATTTCGGCAGTTGCCGATGAAAGACAGCCGACGCCGTGTTAGAGCACCTGAAAGAGGAAAACTGTGAAAGTATATGGGCTCTCGTTGGAAATTAAATGAACGTCGATCAATACTTTAGATGAACTACTTCAAGGAGCGCATAGAGGATGATAAGACGTTTCTGTCATAAAAACCGATTTGCTTTTGGCGTCTTGTAAACCACGAATCCCTGCCTGCCTTGGGTTGGGCTTACAACTGTGGACTTCTGAATTTATTCGTATTCTGCAACAAAAATTACAACATCGTCCATCAAATGGTCTTTGCTAAGCTAACGATTGCATGTTCCAAAACTGCACGATGTTCTCTTGAACTTTGTCAACCCTGTTTGGACGACGAGCACAGCGTTGTTTTACGCGTCATCCCAGTAAAAACAAAGTAGGTATACCTTTTTTATTTTCGTATCTCTTGATTGCTCGACAAAGCAGTAATTGATCGGTAGTTTATCATTTTTAGAATATGATTTGGTCTGTTTATGTTCACAGAACGTGACTTTATCCGCTCGTATAATATCGAACAAACTTTCAGTAAACCAATGAAATTGACGGATTTTAAACTTATGTTGCCACAAAACGACAGCAGCTCTCGTCCAATCAAGTATTTTGTCTCCTATGCTCTAAGAAGAAAAACTTTACTTGTAAATGAAATTTAATGACTCAGTAAATGAGGAGATTCCCATTCAGTCCAATATGAGAATTGTGATTTGGTAAACTTACTGTTTGTGCTGCAAACCTTAATCTTAGGAAATATTGAAATCAAGTTTGCTCTAGATCTGCATCACACACATCGCTTCTCGCTTTCAAGCCCTCCTGTATGGTGGCCGAAGGCTGCCACTAGTTATTTCACAAACTATTGCGCTATTTTATTGATATTTTTTCTATTTATTAAAAAAAAAAGAAAAAGAAATTAAGTAACAATAAAATTAAACAAAACACAAGGAAATGAAATCGAAATAAATTACAAATGAATTAATCTAATTTCAAAATGAAATGAAATAAAAAAAACACATAATAAAAAATAAAATTAAAATAAAAGTTAAGTGGCAGCTAATTTGTTGAAAAAGAAAATTGTCTCTGGCTGAACACTTCCACTACCATCATGCCTTGCGCTCAACCACGTGTGCTGTCTTTGGGGCTACAATATGGCAGATCAAACATGGAAGAAGCTATCAGATAAGATAAAAGCTAAAAGGACTAAGAAGCAGTTTAAAGACAACACAAAGGATGTTAAAGGGGAAGAGCTGATAGTCCAAAGACTATCGGCAGAAGTTTCTGCAAAGCACAAAAATTTTGTCGCATTGGACCAAGATAATTTGTGCCGTTTGATAGCGAACAAGAGTTGTCAATTGAGAACATAAAAATTGCTTGCGAAAAGCGTTTTTCGTTGGGGAGAGGTTTAAAAAGTGATGTGCTTGCGGGCGAGCAGAGTCCCTCTTGTAAAGCAACTGAACAAACACCAAATATGAAAGTCATCTACGTGAGATTCAAGTCCAAGTAAGTTTGTACCATTAAGCCTCTCTGTAGCAGACATGACAAAACTGGGCAAACTTGACAGTAATCCATATTTCTCAGTCGTAAAATACAAACCTACTGTTATCGACGTGCACGAATTCGACTTGGAAATTGCGACATGGTCTAAAGTTACAACAACGGTGGAGTTCAAAGAAGAAAAGGACCCTTTGGGTCGGGAGGATTTTGGGAAGCTCATAAAGCAACCACTAAACACCCGAACTTCAAAGACAATATCTGGGTAACTAAAGGATATCTTCCAACGGCCAAAGAAGGTACTGCAAGCACTAACCAGACAATGGAACAACACACACGAAAAACAGTACAAATGCATCTGCTGGCAAGGAATTTCGCTTCACAGTTGGAATGCAAAGTCGCAGAGCAGCATGCAGTTGGGGAATTTGGAAAAGTTCCTCGTTATATAGGAAAATATTCTATGGTGAGGATGACAACAAAGAATGTGTAACTGTGGAGGAATTCATTTCTGGTGAATTTACTAAGTACCAAACAATACTGGTGATCTTTTTGCTGAGGAGTCAGATATCATTGGCCAAAAAGCTGAATGCCTATCTCACTTTTCGTATGAAAAGTCTGACAAAAAAATTGCTGCTCGTAGATGTAAAAGGAAGTGGCTATGACTTCTTCGATACCCAAATTGCTTCAGACGACCTGTATGATTCCAGTACTAATGAAATCCTTTACTGCACTGGCAATCTTTCGAAAACAGCCATTGAAAATTTTATCCAGAAACATAACTGCAACAAATACTGTGAAATTGTTGGACTAAAACCACTTAAATAGACATTGAACAACGGAAATCATGGGTAGAGGTTATGAAATTTTTTTATTTTAAACCTTGAGCAGTTACAAATTTGAATTTTTTTCAAGGGGGTTTCAATTTCTTAAACTGAGTATAATACTCATTTGTTTGGTCAAGTTTGACAAAAGATATGGTTTTTGTATTGATAATAAAACCTATGATGTCAAAACCAAGCTATAACAACTGAGCACAATGCAAAACCTCTGATATTTATAACAATATGATTTAGTTAAAAGTTACTCAGTATATAAATTGTTTTTTTTTTTTTGCAGAAGTGCTTAAAACCTGACCCTTTACTTTATTCAAGTTGAGTTGAACTGCGGTCATTGAAATAATTGTAATTTGATTTTTTGTAATCAAAAAGTTTAATACAAACAATATGCTGTAACCTTGTGGGACTTTAGTCTTTCCTAAGAGTTTTGGCTGTACAAGTAGGGGAAACAGTCCTTTTTGTTCCAGTTGAGTTTTAAATTACATTGAACTTCTTGTAATTAAGCAATAAAACGCATTTTCCGTGCTGTGTAGTTTTTATTGCACGATGGAGGGATGTTGGGAGAATTGATAAAAAATTTATCTATTCCACCAACATTCCTCCCGTGTGCAATAAAAAACTACACAGCACGGAAATTGCGTTTTATTGCTTTTATAAAATAACAAACAAACAATTATGAAAAGGCAAAGAGATGCGCAACGTTATATCAACTATAAGTCACCTTCTACTCGCAGTGTCAAAGCAGCCATAAATTGCAATTGGAAACGTGGAATTCTGATAACCCATCATCTTGTCGTGACCGTCTAATGAATGTACGAAGTCAGCACCCTTTGATGAAAAATTTAAAAATTAAACGAGACTTACCTTAAGTGGAAGTTTGATTGTAATTCTACCGATTCATAGTCAGGAACGTAGGAGTTACGTGAGATTGCGCGAGCAAGCTAGATCAGTGTTTAACGAGTGAGTGACTACATGATAAGAAGCAAAGGGAGGGGGAGAAGATAAGGTTAAAATGGGTAGGGCACGTAACTCCTACGTTCCTGACTATGAATCGGTAGAATTACATTCAAACTTCAGCTTAAGGTAAGTCTCGTTTAATTTTTAAATTCTACCTCATCATCGTCTACGTCACTACAGAGTCACGTAAGACTTTAAAGCCATGTAGCCATGAAAAGGCAAACATTACTGCAACAGCATCTATATGAACACATGTTACTTTAATGAAATAAATGCTACAAAAACCCAAGTGGATATTGATAT
>JANVCF010185202.1:0-10467 GCA_025388745.1 Hydrozoanthus gracilis
ACTTGTACAACAATATTTCGACTTCATTTCAAGTCATAGTCATGTTGAAAATAATTTACAAGCGCAGTCAGTGTTTAAACTTGCGCCTCAGAATTATAGCTCTAGAGAGCTATTCTATTATACAGTATTACCTTTGTAGTTGTAAAACAAAAAAGAAGAAGATAAGAAAAATGCTTACTAAGTTTACGACTGTTCAGCAAAGGTTAAAATGAATAGTTATTTAAAACGATTGCTTATTAGGAAATCCTTTACGAAACAAGAGTGAGACGTCTTTGTATACTGCGCCAGTTTTTTCTTGACGACTGGAAGAAGACTTTGGTCCACTCTGGCGGGAAAAAGGTAAAAGCGATCGCAAGTGATTTAACACACGTATTAATTCAATAAGTGCATTCCAGTCAGAAGCACGCATGACGCGGATCATTTAATACAGGATCTGGAAGGCATATGACGAATTTCCGTAAAATACTTACACGAACTAAAATTCTTGTTGGCATTTTCTGTTAAAGATCTGACAAAATTAATATTGACTGAATACGAAGTGTTAAAGTATTATTTCAAAATCTTAAAGAGGGCAAATTGAATCGAACTAAAATTTCAAAATAACTTCAAGTAATTGAGTTTGCTCGCTGTTTGGTATTAGTGGTCACTTTATACTTATAGTGTGTTAGGTTTTCATGATATGCCTTGGGGAGTACCATAAGGGGCGTTATTCAGAGATAAAGCCCTGATTTATTGATGATAAGGAAATTGGTTAACTACATTTTCTCCACGCTCTATAATTTGGTTGCTGGTTCTTATGATTCCATTCAAGATTTTCATTCTTGCTCGTGTTTTTGCTTCCGTTCATATCGGGGAACACTATTTGCAGCCTAAACCTGAACCTTAAAGAAGGAAATCCTGAAGTTTACTGAAAAAAAAAAAAATAATAAAACCATTCAAAACATATTTTCCTCAAAAGCATTTCTGGCTGGTAACGAACAAAAATACTTACGCTTTCGCGCTGTCACATTGTGAAAATTCAAAATTCATAGGCTACCATAACACAACAGCACCAAACACGTTACCAAAGTAAGTTGAGAACTGTTGATATAAACGAAAACGAGTTTTCACGTGTTAAGAACCTTCCGGAAAAATAGTTCTACCTTTTCATTTGGAAACAACTATCACTGTCACTACTTAGTCGAAGCTCTTTTAAAATATAAAAAAGATAATAACGACCTTGACCGAAACTAATTCATCGCAAAGACAAAGATACCTTCTAAACTGAGTGTTTTGAAATGACAAAGCTTTTGGCTATATTCTGACTCGAACAAATGGAACTGCAAACAGTATGGCATCCAAAGGTCGTTATTTTATTAAGTTTCGTAAGCCGCATGAGACAAAATTAGAATACTCTGGGGCAAACAATGGATTAAGGGATTACAGCAGTGCTGAAATAACAGGAAAAGGATGTCGATAGCTTGAATTAAGTTTCTAATGTTATAAAAAACTGATAGGAATAAAAGCATTTTAAACCAAAAAGAAACAAAGTTTTTTTCAGAGCTAGGCGCTAAAAAATTGCTATTTATGATGTTTTCAACGTAAGAGCTTTGTATAGCTGGTTACTTTCTGTTTTACTGAATTGACTTGTAATGGAAACCACTTCGCGAGGGAACGTCTTTGGCGGCTAAAGCTGCACACTTGTGTTTGAAGCAGATATATAAGCTTTATAACACGGTGCACTATCACCAACTTATGAACCGAGTCTAGCCGCCGTAGCGTTGCTGATATCATCACACGAAACTAGATCCGTAGTGTTTTGTTCTAGCATAAGAGCGTACTGACCGTTTCTTTGTTTAACTTAAGATTTTACCAAATTTGTCATTTCTGGCCCTGCAAACGTGTTTCTTCGGGTGAACTTCTTGAAAGCGTGCCATTGGTTTTATTAACTGGAAATTTGGTTATTTTTTGCTCCTATCAAAGTTCCTATAATTAGAAATCGCCGACACGGGCGACAATACTATCTGTTCTTGGTTTAAGCAATGCAGAAAAGTGATTTTTACCGCGATAATGATTGATAAAGTTTTACACACAAGAGTCTGTTGGGCGCCATGTTTTATATGATTACCCGTCTTCCCGCCCAAATTATTTAACGCCAAAGCAAACTTGACATGTTCTATTCTCCTGCGAAATAAATGGAATATGATTGTGAAAACACGAGGAAGTTAATTTGCATGAAACGCTTCTGTGTCAGCCGGGAGGGATATCTTTTATGCATTTGTTTACAGCAGGTCAAAAGAACTAATTTCCTGCTAAATCTGCGATACGTGACAGAGTGCGACTGTTGCCTGTATTTAAAGCGGAACTCACACCAGTTGGGAATTAAGAGTCAGCTCGAGTATAGCAGGGTTTAAAATTAGAATGAACTCTTAACAGAACGCAAGAGTCAAGAGAACCCTTTTAGCGTGGCTTTGTTTGCCTTATACCTGATAATATCGCAGGTCTTGAGGATAAGTCCTCAGCGTTCTGTTCTTATTTCAAAGGGACTGTCATTTTTATCCTACCGTGAATTTGAAAAAAGTGACAGACGTTCCCCGTGGCGTTTCTGTACGAAGCTGTGATGAAAAACATGTCTTACACAATGATAATATACCCCAGAGTGTTAGATAGTTGATTTTACTAATATGCTACTTAGCCAATCACAAAGCAAGACATCTTGTGAAGTGTTAAAGACTCTTTTCTGTTGTCGTCAAAAGCGGGGCGGGAACTTCCGGCCTGTGTTGCTTCTCTTTGTTCTCTATTTGTACTGATCACAATTTGCATTTAAAATTTTCGCAACGGGAAATTAAAGTAAGTCACTTTGAACCCTGGCGGTCAAACGGCTGTTGATGAACAGCGTTTAAAAGTCGTTGTAGTTTGTTCGTATACCCTAGCGTAGCGATCTTTTCTCTTGACTCAGGTTTTGTTTGAAAATCTTGAGTTTTGTAGAGCTTTACAACCACCCTTAAATCTGTTGACGTAAAGACTGGCTTTCTTTCATCTTCCAGATACCGGAAGCTGTACCATGGGACAAATGCCACTACTTCCGTTGATCTGCGTTTATCACTTCCAACCAAAAGCTTAAATTACAATAATGAGCAACAGTGCGAGTCAAAATATATGACCTTAAGATTGCCGTGTGCCGTAGAAACTGATTTGAAAGTTAGAACTCGCTGTTTTTTTTCTGAAGTGTTAATGAACGTGTCTAACAAGTGAAATGATAGTGGATTGACCGCGCGTCTCAGACAGTGGCTTAATTGTGATGTTTGAATTTTGTTGTTAAACAGCAAAGTCCAAAGATTTAGAACCCCCCAAGAAAGGAAATTAAAGGAACTGAAAGATAGAACTGTAAAAGAAAAACAAAGACTTGGATACGGAAAAGCAAAAAAATTCAATCAGCTATTCCTTCTTTGCCGGGAAGGAAATTTGCGGAGAACACCAACTAATATATCAACGCGATTGGAAGATTTGATAAAAGACGTTGAGATTTGTTCAGTTGCAATCGGAAGTGCCACACATCAAAGTGCAAAGCGCGCGGCTATCCTTCCATCCGCTCATTATGCATTAGTGTGGCACAATATGATTTGATTTCACTCAATACACACAGCGAATCTGTTGACATTCCACGGTTTAACTCTGAGCAAAACTACTGACCACGAAACAGGGCTACTTCAAAGAAGTTTTATATTGAGTTGCAAGCTACAGAAAACATTCGTAAAAGGCGATGCCGTTGTCAGAAGGAAAATACTATGTGCGAACAAGAATTTTGCCCCCATCTCCGTATTTATCGGATGCATCTTCAGAGAACTGCCCTGAGAGGGACGACAGCGATGTGGAGGAGTATTATCCATATGTGATTTCACATGGCAGAGACTTCAAACTTATAGATCCTAAGGTCTACAAGCAATTACGAAAACATAATATTCGACAGAAAACTCCCGTGAGAGTTGCGGAGTGTGCGAAGAAAGTTGCGCAAGAAAATCGAAGAAAGCCCAGTGTTGTTCGAGCAAACAAACCAATGAATTACACTACATCGACTGAGGGAAAGGGCGAGTATTGTGAACTTTCACCGCTCGCGAAACAGCCATCGCCGTTAAAACTTTACTCACAGTCAGTAATAGCACAGGGCAAAATAACGCAATTTGATAAACTTTCCAGCTACGAGAAAAGACTACATTATGATTGCTACAAACCGAAGGATAGTGTTGTCCAAAGTAAAACAGATTCACCACAAACAAAGCCTACGACGAAAATTTCAAACACGGATTTTGCATCCAAAAATAAAAACTGGGAAAAAGAAGTCCGCGACACGAAAGAACCAGTAAAATGCTTAGGCGGTCATGCGGACGAAGCAATCGACTGCGCGACTTGTATGTGCTGCGCAAAGGGAGTGATTTATCATTGTACAAAAGACGGTGAGGACGAAGGGCGAGCGGCCGAGGAGCCATGCTCCTGTGCTGGGCCGTGGAGGGAGTGTGCACCTAGGTGGGGATGCCTGGCGGTCCTCGCGTTGTTTTTCCCCTGTATGATGTGCTACCCTCCTGCAATTGCTTGTAGAAAACTTACAAGAAACAAACCAAACTCAACAAAGAAACATAAAGTAGGACACAAATAATATAGGATATAGTATTTGTCTATAAATTAATGTGTAACTATATTGAAAAAGTTATCGCAATGCAACTGGTTTCGAACAGTTTTTTTTCCGATGGGAGTTAAAAGATTTTATTGTGTTGGTCATATCTTTTCTACTTCTAGAACCTTGTAGCATGGGAATGTTTGAAAATTTCAACCCTGAATAATTCGCTACCAAATAATATTTCATAGCTTTATATAATAAAATACTGGAGGTCTTAAAAATTAGGTTAAAAACCACGTCAGTTTTCTTAAGGGCAAAATTTCTTTACTGACATGAGATGACTAAGAGAAAGAACAGACAAAATCCTCTCTGCAGGAATTTCTTATTTTCCTGTGAGCTAGATCGTGTCTCTTGATTAACCGCCCTTACAATTGTTTTACTTATTTATTTACAAAGTTTCAGAGCTCTAAATTAAGAAATTTATATCAATATTTCATGCTGTTCAGTGCAGCACAGATATCAGTTTGGGGTTTTCCACATGATCTGACATAACTTGTCATTTTTGTCCGGATGTTGCTGTTATTGTATGATTGATTTGCAAAACTAAACGTTAAAATTCTTAAGTATCCTTTAATACATTTAACTTTCAATAGGCAGTTATTTTATGGACGGAGTAAAAGACTGTAAATATATATATTGTGAATAATATTTTCATAAGTTAGATTAATTAAGATTTTAATTTATGGTTGAAACTACTGCGACATTTATGGTATATTATTATCGCACAATGTAAAAGCTCGTCGATATGCGGAATACATTTGCCAACAAGAAAATCATTAAATTAAGACATCTCAACGATGTATTAGTAACAGAAAATAAGTTGTCTTTAATTTTATATATGTACAGCTATGCTGTGTCAAGACATTTATGATCTCAAGAATTGTGGGGGCTTGGCATGTTTTCCTTTGTTTTACTTTAACAAAGAATAAGTTCCTCGAAACTATGATATTCAGCTGGTTTTCCACGCACGCATATACTGCGGTCATCTCTCGTAATCTGGCGCCAGAACGTCTACTACTCAATGCCCCCACATTTGTTCATCTTTAAATCGCCAGCACGTGCGACATCCTTCTATTAAATCGCCCTTGTTTTTTATCTTTCTATCTCGTCTACTTATAGTTTATGTGTTTGGTTTTTAATGTATTGAACCCCGAGAGCCTGCACTTTTAAGTGATATTTAACCATTAAGAAACCAGTTTTTACTGTTGGCCCTGAGTGACCTTCCGAGCAGAAAAGCTATAAAGCTTATCAGTTTCCTGTCGAAGCGGAAGCGGCTGGTGGTGTGGCGGAATTCAGTGTTATTTCTCAAAGTTTTGCCAAAGGGCTCGGGAACACGACAGGCCGGGCATATGCTGATGTAGTGCACGACAATGAGTGAAATAAAGGAAACCAAAACAAACCTAGATACCCAAAGGTCATTTTCGAGACTAATTAAGAAATATAAACTCTTTAGGCACAAAACCGACTTGCTACCTAAACACTGACCGATTGGCGTAGTGACTCGGTTTTTGCTCCGGTTCTTCGTTACGTTAGGCGAAAGCATGATATGTTCCGTACCACCCACTCCTCCCCCATGTTCCTTCCTCACCCGCCCACACACTACAAGATACCCTAGAGTCTAGTTATTTGTTAATGAATATTAAGTGTCACTGGAGGTAATTTTGCTCATCCTCTGCATAGTTTAGTGTGTAGCAGACTTAATAAATTTATTCAGGGCAACAGCTCACTTAGTTACAAAACCCAAACCTACGAGCATGCCAAGCTTTGTCACTCTTTTGGCCTACTCAGGTTTTGTCCTTGTCTCACAACCCTCCGCCATAGCACTAAAAAGGCACGCACTCAATGAAAAAAGATAATAATAATATCTAATTGGTTAGAGTTGTGCACTATCTATGTGTGCACATTGCCCGAATGTATCAAAAGTCAGTTAGATATGGCTGGGTTTTCCCTCCGTACTTGGATAGACCTTTTCAGATTAACCGGCTGAAGGAAAATAAACTGACGTTGTACAGTTGCTGACAACCGTTCAATGATTTAAACTGAGATAATTTTAAGATAACTAAATCAGTGTTGAATTGGAGACACGACAGTCTTTGAGGCTGTCCGGCCATAATTCCAGCGTGTGACCGCCTAGTTTTAAAAATTCATTGGAAGGGAAACAGAAAACGAATGATCTTTATTGACGAAATCACTGACATCATTCTGTTATACCAAAGTTTATTCACACTAATTATTTCAACAATTAACTTCATGTATGTCCACAAAAAAAAAACAAATTGCGACATCTTTGGCTATCACTAACTGCAAGTCTGTTGTCAGTTTTCAAAAGTTCCAAACTGATTTGCCGGTCTAAAAGACAACAGTTAAGGGAGAGGACCGGGGATGGGGGTTTTTTGGGGGATGAGTCTTATATACCGTAATTGATCTGTAGTAGTACTGAAGTCTCTCGGCTTAACATGTAGCAGTGTAACTCTTGCTAGAATGCTGCTAAAGTATGGCTAATATTGAATCTGTTTTGTAGAAAACACAATAAAGAGCTTTAATATATAAAACAACGGAGGCTTTTCGGCAATGACTACACGTGGAATTTAAAACTGAAAACAGGAAAAAAAACAATAAACGCGAAAAACTCAATGGTTGCATGGCATTTTTACAATTTCTTTGCAGCTTCTCACCAATAGGTAAAACGAAGTAGGATCAATCAAGCTTTTAGTAAAACAGATTTTTTGCTTTTAAGTATAAGAACTGAGCTTTAAGCTAAACTATTCAGCACTTGATTTCTTTGCTGATGTCTGTTTTAGAAACAGTTATTGTTCTAGCTCCTTTTGGTAACTGACAAATGTATTAGTCTTGCGTAAAAAAGGATTATTGCTCTAACAGATTTAGAGCCGATTAGCGCTTGAGTTGATAACGTACTTGCATGGTATTTCTTACTATAGTGTGCTTGTAATTGATTATGCCTTTCGAAATCAGCCGTTAGAATGCGATATTACAACGCATTAACCTATATCCAATGGTTCTATAATGAATTCTTCCTGAGAATTCTTCTCGAGCATATTTGAGAGGTGCATGCATGTGTGCACGAAAATTCGCCGCGCAGTAAATTCCGTCGCTGGTATCCTCAAAAGAGAGTCTTGAAAGCCCACAGAAACTAAGTAAGCGACGGGAATCTTGCCGTGAGTGCGCTAGAATGGCTGCACAAATGGCGTGCAAGTTGAAGTGCTGTTTCAAAATTGTTTTTAAAATTCCAATCTGCGCAGATCTCTCCTGCGTAGTTGATCCGGTAAACATAAGTGGAACGCCGAGCCCCTCCTCAGTTCTCAGGCTGTTTTTACAACCAGAATTAGCTGCTTGTTGGCACACAATCGTGAATAAATGCAATACTAAAAAGGTTTGTCGTCTGAAGATCATAAATTAATATAAAGATATATCTATATTACCAGCTCACTTCTACTACTGTACAACTGTAGGTATTAATTTTTTGAACTTCCTGTTATGGTGTTTCATAAACGGACGTATTTCGCTCCTGACTGTCCTACCAGCAGATATCTTCTCATACTGGCCAATGATAGCGAATGTTATAAAACAAGATTGTAATACATAAATAAAATGAATCAGTGAAAATGGTAAAGCCAACACCCACGTGGAAACCACACAGGAAATAAATAGTTTTCCCGCTGTTGCTAGCGGCAAACTGAAAGAATTGTCTATTTTCGAACCTGGCTATATTGTATAGTGAAAAATTTCTTAACCGGCTGTCATAAGTCACTTTGCTATATCAATACAGACTTAGATGGCTTTTCCCCGACAGTTTTAGCTAATTTTTCAGTTCAATCCCTGTCGTAAAGGCTTTGAGCAAATAAAAAGTTGTTGCTAGAATGGAAAGAACTGGCCACAGTTAAATGCTCGGCTGTCAAAACTACAGCGGAAACTGGGAAGTTTGAACAAACTACGGCCTCTGAAACTGACTACGCCCCTCTATTGAATGGAGAGTGAACGACCGTGAACGACTTGGTTGAAAATTAAATTGACAACTTATCAGTTCAATTTAGAGGCTTAGTGCTCTCTGTAAGAAAATAAGAAGTCAGTGGACAAAAGGAAAACAGCTTATTTGCTTTGGTTGAAAA
Organism: Hydrozoanthus gracilis; assembly: GCA_025388745.1. Classification (NCBI taxonomy): domain Eukaryota; kingdom Metazoa; phylum Cnidaria; class Anthozoa; order Zoantharia; family Hydrozoanthidae; genus Hydrozoanthus; species Hydrozoanthus gracilis. The sequence continues at coordinate 8,782 of JANVCF010185202.1, forward strand.
AACGTTTGCTTATTTTATGTCCAGGCGCAGTTAATAGAGCTCAGTTATGCATTTATGTTTAGCGAAACTTAGACAGCCGGAAATGGGCGCAAAAATGAGTAAAACATTAAGACTTAACCGCCTGAAACACCGTTGTAAAATTTGATTAAGCGAATGAACATGTATTACAAAACAAACACAAAAATACTTTCAGACAAACTTTGTTGACAGATTAGTTTTCAAACCTAGGGTTTCTTTTATGTAATGTGTTTAACCTCACTACAAGAATTATGCTAGAAAGACTCCGAGCTCAAAAAAAGGAGTTCAACCAACAATCTTCCGTGTATCAGTCGGACGCCCTCAACCACTGAGCAACTGGGGCTACTAGGAACTTGATACAGCCGCGGGAAGGGGGGGAGGGGGGCTGGAGGAGGGGTTGGAGGTCATTGTGGGATGATCATCCATGGCATATGGATCACTTTATTAACTGCATGTATCTTGCAACCACTTTAGCGCACCTTCTTATAGTGGTAATCTGCACATATACATAGGAGAAAAGAACTCAGAAGAAATAGACTATAACAAACAAAGTCCTTTGAATGCAAAGGACTACGCACATGACGCAAGATAAAATGGAGGCTGGATCTCTTGCTTAGGGAAGCATGTAACCGACGTCACTCTCGGTGCTTGTGTATAAAAGAAACTCTGAATGCTGAGCTGGCTGTTACAACAATATCAGTACTTTGGCAATATCTTGAGTAGCCCCGCTGTATTTTCTTTAAAAATAGAGGAGTTTTATCGGATTTTCAATGAAGTGCCTTTCATTTAATTTCAGTTCAATATTTCTATAGTTTGAAAAAATTCATATGTACAAATACGTTACAGAGGTATGAATTGACGAGACGACGAAGAAATATTTTGAGGTCATGATCCAACTCAACTGATCTTAATTTTTCAAACTCCTGGAGCCTGGTTAGCAGCGAAGAGGAAAAGTCATGAATATCGGAATCGGGAATGCGCACGCGGGAAACTAAAGTGAAGTATTGCATGCATCCAGTGTCAGAAATACAGTGGCTGGCCTTGGCTAGGTAATTAAAACACTTCAGCCATAGTACCTTTCATGCCGTAAAATTTAAGAAACATAGTTTAAAAATACTGGTTACGCGGAAAAACATGAATTCGTTAAAAAGAACAACTCAGATTAAAGTTCGGAATGCCTTTCGGTCACAAGTATCAATGTTCCAGCTGAAATTACTATTATTGTTAATGTTATTATTATTATATTTTATTACTATCATAGTTATTGTTATTATTTTTTTTAAAATTATTATTACTATTATTATTATTATTGTTATTACCCATCACGATTAATCTTTCAAATGCTCGAAAAAATCAGCTGCCCTCCTAAAACTGCTTCACCTCATCTCAGCATTCCACGAGAACACCAGCGCGCGAGTCCGTTTCGACGGCGACGTTTCCAGCGAATTTCAGTACAACGGAGCAGTAAAACAAGGCCGCGTACTTGCCCCCACAGCGTTTGGCATCTTCTTGTCACTACTTCTTGGCTCCGTCTTTCGGTACTGCGAAACAGGAGTATTTGTCCATGCACGATCTAGTGGTCGTGCGCGAGTTCTTTTTGCCGACGACACAGCCGGGCTCTGATAGACCGTTTCAGCGCTGCCAGCAACCGCTTCGGCCTTGTCATCA
>JANVCF010185213.1:0-10464 GCA_025388745.1 Hydrozoanthus gracilis
CTTGTTGGATATGAGATGATTTATAGCCAACTAGGCGCTACGCGCCTCGTCGGCTATTTACCATCTCATATCCAACAAGCGCGAATGGAATAATTGTTAATTGATATTCATACTGCCTCGATTACTATGTTTATCCTGCATGCATGGCTACGAATCTGAGTAGCAATGTCATATGGTGTTGTCGGGCCCCATGATCGTAAGGGATACTTTCTTTATTGGGGTGGCAGGTTTTAGCTAGTTGAACCCAGAGCCTGGTATTTTTTAGGGTTTTCTTGGATTTTCCTTATTCCTTCGTTAGCCGACTTTTCAAAAACTTGTTAAATCAAAAACAGGAACAGTGAAGGCAAAAGTGCTTGTCTGCACAGGCAAAAGACAAAATTACACTAACAGCTTCAACTCTCAAACACTCGGGCCCGGTCAGTGTTCAAACACCGATTAACTTTAGCCCTGCAGGGTTAAGATTTTAGCTCGTGTTTCTTGCATACACTTTTTAAAATGCGTTTTCACTTGGCTTCGCTTTTGGTGCCATCGAATTGCATCCATACTATTACGATGTAGATTTTTGGCTCTATAATTTTGGTTTTATCGTGTATAGAATTTGTTAAAGATAAAACCTTGAACATTCCCGTTTTCATAAAATATGTAAGTTTGTTTAACTTGTTCAAATAGAAAAAAGCATACTTAAAGAATATTCATTTTGAGAAACTATCATTAGTTTACTTTGTCGATGTTTTTAGAAAAATCATAAGCATGTTTTTGAAAAATATTTACTTTTAGTAATGGGTAGAAAAAGGATCTGTTTACTTAGCAATTGGCTCACTTACAAGTTTCAGTCGTTCCAACTAAAGTCACAAGTTTGAACAAGTATGGAGTTTAGCCAATATGACATTTTTAAATATTGTATTTATAAATATTACAAATATTATATCATAAATGTTTTTATGTTATATTATATTATGTTATAAATATTTTATACCTCAAAAGGTATAAGATATCTATATAATACAAAGATATACTTATTATGTAATAGTTTTAGTTCAAATCTTATTCGGAATCAATTTTTGGTTCAAAAAATATATCAATACAGTTATAGGCATTGATATGCTGGGAACAGTTTAATAATGTTGAGAACTGATAGTTTTAGCTACTCGCTTTGGCAAGAGGTCTCGAGATATTTTCGTTCCCTTCGACTGGCGTAAGTCAGTGTAGAGACTATCTAATCGGCGCGGGTCGCGGGTAAAATGTCGCGGGTCGCTGATAAAGTGTCGCGGGTCGCGTGTAAGACGTCAGTATACATGAGATTAGGTCACGTGTTATTTTTGTGGTATTTTTAGAAGTGTTTTAAGAGCACAACTTAACCAGCGGGCATTTCGTCAGTTCAAATCTTGTTTTTTCCGGAACATTTTTTTCTCTTTTTTCAACCAGCAGTTTTTCCTCTCTCTCTCTTCTTTCGGGCAAAAAAAATGACCAGACTGTGTTCATTTTTTTTTTTAATACTGCAGAATCGAAATTTAAGTTAGTCACGGAAATGTTTTGTTTGTTCGTTTATATTTGTGACAGCTTTTCAGCTTAAATTTCTGACATTTTCTTGTTTCCATACACGTACAAAAAACTAACAAATTTTACTTTCCCCGCGACGACCATCACACCTAGTTAACTCAGAAATGCCCCGTTCTCGTAAAACTTACTTTTCTAACGTCACATCAAGTCGTATCTCCGTTCTTATGAGATATCTATTTCTATTTCTTAATAGGAAACGCACTTGCTATGGCAACCTATTTTTAAAAATGCGTGAGGTGCTCGGAATTCAAGCCATAAATTTTCAACTTAACCCCCTTCCTATGAATGGTGCTCCGCTAAAAAATTAAAAGTACACAAAATATATCCGCGACCCGCGACACTTTATCCGCGACCCGCGACATTTTACCCGCGACCCGCGCCGAATAGATAGTCTCGTCAGTTTAGTACAACTGCTAGCTGGAAAAAGCCCCAAAACTAGGTAACTCACTAGATTTCTACCTTTTTCAGCTATTTACAAATTCTGATGTTTCTAAGGTAACGTCGGTGTTCTTACCAATTGCAACGCACAGAAAAAAGAGAAACGTTTGTAAGAACAGCTCATTTAATCAGGGTTAGTCACATTTTTTATAGAAAAACCTAAACGAATACGAAAAAGCTTAAAACTAAAATGTTACACCTGATCTTCCACGTTATGTGCTAGCTCGCAAGGTCATGCACTTGCGACTAGATTTTCATTTTGTACCAAAACTAGGGAGGTTCTTGCTGTGGAATCAGTATGCGTACATGAATTTGTGATCAAAACTTAGTAGAAAAACAACTTACTCTATTAATATTAAAGAGATGATATTGCATTGCAAGTGATTAGAATTTATGGCTGAACTTAACAATAGAAAGTCTAAGGAGCTAAAAGCCTATAACAATTGGAACGGAGAAATGGTGTAACTAAAACCAAACACGCTGTTAATTGAAATGCGGAGAGCGGAAACTTTTCTCATAAACTCGGTAAACTTAAGAAAAGTTTTCTTCGGATTCAAAACTTTTTATTATTGAAATTCGTTTCTGTAGATTGTATTGTTTTCATTGCCAAGTTCAAGAACACCAGGTACTCAGCACTTAAGTGTGTGTAGCTTCGTTTACCAAAAATTATAATTATTCAAAATTAGATTATTCTTTCATAACAGTACTTAGTTAAAGGATTATCAAGTTTTGCTTGCTTCTAATAAGCTTTTGATTACTAGACGAAGTACTTGTTCCAGTAGTTCCTCTCATAGCTTAATTAAACATAAAAGAAAATATTTCTAGTTATGCACACTATATCCTAGACCTTCAGGAATCATAAATGATGTTAGTTAACCTTGGCAAACTTTCATCTTAGATAAAAACAAAACAATTAGGACACACCTTGGCATCAATTTCGCAATTACTATTGAGAAGTTCCCTTTAGGCTAAAAAACAAGTACTATTAGAGATAAAAATAACAAGAGCCAATAAAAAGAGCGCAAGAAAATAGTTTAAGTCAGTACTACTAGCAGTAGTAATCGAAGAATTGTCGAAGAATAAGAAGAAAAGCTACCCTGTTCCCAAGAATCAGAAAAAGTCCAGAAAAGACTATACAAGACCCAAAGACTCATTACCAAGCTTTGCCAGGCGAGTAAAAACCCTAGATAAAATAATACTACAGTTTTCATACCGTTTTCAAAAGTTACTCCTTAGGGCTACAAATGAATGAATATAAAATGGCAAAGGCATTCAGTGGCATAGACTGGGAATCTATTCAAAGAAAATACTGATGACATATTCAATACCAGTCTCCTAAGGCCCCCCGATTTTTTGTCTACCACGAAAAACTGAATCGATTGTACACTTTTTTTTTTATAAGAACGTCAAACTCTAGGCTGAATGCTCTTAATTATTTTCGGGATATCAGCCTCAAATGTTCTTCAACATGTTCTTAAAGTCTCTTTACTGGTTTTAATAATACATGTTGTTCTGAATGACGAACGAGACTCATGTGAAACGAATGTACAAACAACTCCAATTTCTCAATGACTTGAGACTCGATTCTGCGAACTATTTCAATGTAGATCTTAGTCGAACACTTGTCGACCATTTCCGTGCTCATCTCGATTAATTCAGAGTTCATTTCGACTAATTCAGAGTTCATCTCGACTACATCAGTGTTCATTAATATTTCGACCATATGTCAAACAACTCCAACTGCGAACTATTTAAATGTAAATCTTATCGACCTTTGGTCGACCATTTCCGTGCTCATCTCGATTAATTCAGAGTTCATTTCGACTATATCAGTGTTCATTTCGGCCATATGTCAAACAACTCCAACTGCGAACTATTTAAATGTGACGTCACCTATCACACCACATTTCACAACAATTGTACCGTATCAGTGGTACGTCTGTGTAGTATAATAGTAGTAGCTTGTACTGACTTTCTTGCCAGCCTGTTTCAAGGGTTATATACACCTGTACATGTAAGAACTGCGATTGGATAAATGAAAAGACATGTGACGTAATTGTTATCTGCGAACTTTAGTCAAGAAGCCCATCGAAAAGCAAGTTTTTAATAACACTGTATGAATTATTAGGTTATTGTCATAAATAATGTTCTTCACCTTTTCTCAGCCTCATCATGTTACTAACATGTTCTTAAATTTTTGCCTCATGTTCTTGTTTATAATCGGGGATGAAGCAGAGTATTTCAAACCAGAATATTTAAATATTCATTTCGGTGTTCGTATTCCAGAGGCATGCAAATATTCCCAAATATTCATATTATCTGGTCTGACTGGCATAATATTCATTTTCCGGTCAAGATTAATAGTCAAATACTCGTATTCCGGGGCCAAAATCATGCTAACATTTATATTCAAATATTCCGCTTTATCCCCCAAAAAATAAAAAAGATTTTTATAATAAAAAGAGTGCATGTGGCAGTTACCTGCGGCGTAGATCGGACACAATTTTTCAGTCGTGAATGAAGATGTGACAAGCTAGATCCCTAAGCATCTGATCAGACATGTCGGCTAGTGTGTGGCAGTGACCGATAATTTTTCTGAGCTACTTTGAGGGATAGCGACTTGTAAAGCCGAGATGCCGAGTATTTACTGCATTCACTTGGACAACTTAGCGTTGGTGTGATGAAATGAGGCTGTTTTTGTGATACAATCATTGGTAGGTCTTGTTTGGGTGAAGAGTAATAATAGAAACAAAACAAGAGCACGTTGAGCTTAAAATTGTCAAACAAAACAAGAGGAAAGTTTCAAAGTGTACATTTTGTAACAAAGTCAACAGCTTTGACGCATGCTACAAGACAGGGTGGCGGGTGACCGCTGCCCGCTTAAACTTCATTCTCAAACAAACAATGTACGCCACAATCTAGATATATCTCAGGACTTTGAACTGGCACATTGGACGGGCAGGCATATTCCTATAGGGTAGTGAGTTCGCGTCCAGGTCAGACCACTTTGTTGTGTACACGTCCTTGCATGAGCAATTCGTTTTGCCCGACTTGTTCCTGTCAAGTCAGCTGTATAATTGAGTGCCAGCTACTTTTCGGGGCGATTGATTAGTGCCCTGTGCAGGGGGAGTACAACATTTCTGTTCGTTTAACACTAGCTGCGGAAACTGGAGATAAGCACTCAGTAAAAGATTTTGCTCAATCACTTCGACAAAAGAAACAAGTATTTACACTGGCCTTCCTAGTGGGAAAAAAGTCAAAGCCTTGACATGCTAAAACATGTCACATTCTGTTTTTTCGCCTCAAATAAAAAAACAACAAGAAAAGATGAAACAAAGCAGAAGATAGTCACGAAGTTTGACTAATCCCGAATATCTTTATCTAATTGAAACAATAAAAAGAAAACTGGAATAAAATCGCAGATCATGGCTTCTCACAACATTTGAGTGACGGGGAAGTAACTCTGGTACGTGAGATGTAAAAGGATCGCTACCGTCTTTTATTCCTCTCGGTGTTAATTAAGATTGTTCTCTTTCTATCTTATTGCGTTACTATATTATCAACAACACTAATTCATGCATCACAAGATGTCTAACATTCATTGACCTCGTTATTTTTTTGTACTCTTGCCAATATCACCTAACACACTAATTGCAATTGTGCTTACAACTACCTTAATGTCGGACCAACGGTGCCCACTAATTCTCATATAAGTTGCGGTCAACAGAAATCTAAATGTTTTCCTGGTTCACCATAAACTCAAGTTGCGGATGTTCCTACTTGAAACTCAGTCTCGCCAGCTCTTTTGTGTGAGTGTGTTGAAGGTGACCAACTGATACGATTTGCACATTAATAAGTATTGTTAAAAAGAGTTCATGCGAATTCTACTAATTCTAATAAATGGTTTCTTACTGCATATTAAGTGAAGTAAGGTAGACAATAGAGTCACAAAAGGTCTCTCAAAAATAAAATCAACGTATATAACCGTGCATGACTTAGAGTTCAGGCTGTCTAAAATGTTCATTGACCTTTGTCATAAAACAATAGAATTGCGCAACTGCTATTTACATTTAAGGACTGGGTCAAAGTTTGTTTAACAAAATTAAAAGCGTTTTTTTTTAATTCCTGTCACTTTGAGTGCCAGAACAGATCAGGTTTGACTGCATGCAATTCTTCATTACAGGGCGAGACCAGTGACTGCCAAGATGCCGAGCGACGAAGAAACTATCCCTATGAACGACAAAAGGGCTGGCCAGGCCAACGGAAAGGGGAAAGACATTTCATTCAAAGGATCGAGTTTGTCGGGAAGAGAAAAGATCTTGATCGTTTTGGTTGTAGTACTCACAGTCTTAAGCATTGCCCTGATCGTGGCGCTGGCTGTTGTCGCGTCTCGAAACCCACTCGAGCCAACGGGGGGAAACGGGACGGTTGAAAACAAAAAGAACGGAGAAGTTGAACCAGCCTCTTCCGTCTCGTTCTGCAGCGAAGACACTCAGCTTGATACTCCGAAGCCACCAAAATCGGCGGCCCTCTACAACGACCTCTCGGAAGATGAAATCAAAGCAGTGTACGATTATTTCCTGAATAGCAACCCCGACGGTGTAAAATTTGTCCCGCACGAAGAAGCAAGGGCAGAGAAAAATAGCATCTACTTGATCGAGTTGCAGCAGCCTCCAAAAGAGAAAGCTCTTGCTTATCTAGACAATAATGGCGCTAAACCAGCCCGGAAAGCGCGTATCATGGCGTTACTCGGGGGAGAATCTGAGCCTAGAGTCGGAGAATACCTGGCGACACTCGACGACGACCAGCAAGTAACGAAGGTAGAGAAACGCACAGTAAAGGGATGGAATCAGCCGATCCATTACGACAAGCGGCCAGCCGATGCGTTTGAGTTAGGCATGATCGACGAAGTGATGAGGAATGTTACACACCGCCTGTACCGACTGCTGAAGGAGAGTTATGGTTATACGTTCGGGTACAACTGCACTGCAAACTGTCTGACCTACACTCCTAACTCACCTCCAGGTGTTAAGAGCCTTGAACGAAAGCACTGGGTTTATTTCGAGCGGGATGTGGAAGGATTATACGAGCATCCGATTGGGTTCCAAGTTCTTTACAACACTAAGGTATGGAAAAACTTGTGGAAGTTTTACAGCTAGCAAAACTTGTAGCTGCATAATCGGCAATCTTTCAACTTTTACGTTCATTGCCGAACAGTTGCAGAAAATATAGGTCACTTTAAAATGGGTCTCAACTACTTTATTCATACACAGTAACTCGTTCATGAAGTCGATTTTGGCACAGTGAGGGGAGGTACTTGATGGGAGTAGGACTCTTATTCAACTTTCGAAACTGAACTAAATATTATCATCTTGTTTGTTTCTACGTGCAAACCCTTGCCAAGTTACCTTTGTACTGATCAAGTTACAATTTAGCTTTTGTCGCTTAAAATTCTGTCATAAAAAATAAAACAACCAGATGCTTCAACATATGAACAGCTTTGGTTCTGGCTCTTGTTTAAGTTTTTTTAAAAGGGAAACCTGTGTTCTTCGGCGTTGCCTAATCGCTTGAGTAAAATTTGGCTCTTATCTCGGCGTGTAACTTGATCGGCGCATCAGGCGGGTTATTGTTTTCCATACCGAATAAATAGAGAGCGCATGAAGGTGTTGGCTAATTTTTTTTGTCGTGCAACTTATTTCGCAACGTCACTGCGAGGCAAGTTTCACTGACCAGCCATTGCAGCGTGTAAGTCCCTTAGCTAGCTGTCATTGCCAAAATCTTTTAAAACTAGTTGCAAATGCTTCCGTTCTTTTTTTACCCACTGCCATCTTTAGCCTTAGCCAACAGTGACCACGCACAATCATTGTTTGAGGAGCTATTAAGAATATTTTGATAAGGTGCATGTCAAAATCCGTGAGCACAAACATGTGTTCAGTTGAACTTTGTCCATGGTATAGTTAAATCAACAAAAATGGCTAACAAAAAACGTTTTATATTTTTTGTTAATGAAGTTGTCGAAGTAGAAAGGATATTCCAATTTTAAAAAAAGAGGAAAAAAATGAAGGGCATTTTTGGAGACATTTCGGAGACATCTTGACTTTATCGCAAATCGTAAGTGAAACTGAAAGGATCGTTGCATCAACGTTGGCAGTTAATAAACGATACATAAATTGTTTTAAGAAACCACTGGACATCGGAACGGATCGTTTTCAAGGGGAGAATAACTGCAACGGAAATCGCAGAAACCGAGGAAACGCCGAACCGGAATGAACCGTAATTACGAAAATGAGAAAAAAAAACATGAAAATTAACAAAAAGTTGCTGAATGCAAGAAGAACGCAGAAATCAATGAAAAAACATCGACAAAGGCTTTGATGCCGAAACGAGGAATAGAAGCAGAAAATGAAGTCAAAACACAAAAATTATTCAAAAGGGACAGAAAAGAAATTTAACAGCACGATTTTTCTTTTATACAAACATTGTTGTTCTTGGGTTGCAAACATGAAATTACATCGTATAAATTCAACGAGGCCTTCCACTGGAAAGGAGGAAGAGTGATCCGAGTTAACCGATCTTCAGCCCAAACATGTTGTTCTTTTATGTTTAAATATTCTAATCTTTGCTGTATTTTTTGTTATTAACTGTTTTATAATCATTGTAGTTATTTCAATAATCCAACGGAAAGTAATCTTGTTTTCGATAAGATCAACTGAGCCCAAGAACTTCAAAAGTCGCTTGTAAACACGGAGTGTTCTTTGCCTCAATCGTTCTCAAACCTCAAATAAGATATACTCGCCTTTCGAAAAAAATTGAAATTGAAACAAAATGAATAGAAATTGAGTAAAATGCAGCGGGATGCAGAGAGAAGCAGAATTTTGTGCAAGGCACGGCTCACCACAGCCGAGAACAGCGATTGGCCTGGGCCCTCAGCGAAGGAATTGTATCACAGGTGGCCCCTGCTTATGCGTTCAGACATTTTTTTCTGGGGTTGCATGAAACATTTATTTCCGAAACAATATTAAAGAAGCGAAAAAATAAAACTCCCGAGAAACAAAAAAAATCATCATCCTAAGTCGGGATTTGCATTTATAGTCATAAGAATGCGCCACATCCTTGTGAGTGTAACGTGTATTTGTCGTTACTGCCTTGCAATTCTGTGGCACCAGCTAGCTCAGTTTATATAATAGAGTGAGGGTATTTTGGTGTAAGCAAACAACACCCAGAACTGCTGGTAACGCCTTCAACACACACTCGCGCTGTCGGAAAAAATGATTCGATTTCTGAACACTGTTCCTAAAATTTGATAAAGATTTTATTCATTGAATGTAAACTTGTACCTTATCAATTCAAATAATTAAAGATCAGAGCCCAGTTGTTTAGAAACAGATGATTTTTAAACGCTCTTGTTTACAACCTCACAGCGATTGATGTGAGCTGTAATTTTGGGATTGAAGATTTTTCCTTTTTTTTAAAAGAATTATGAAACAAACCTTGGCTTTCCTTAGACTTGCAGAAGAATTGACTGCTTGAATTCTGACTTAACCTAGGGTCAAAGTTAATCAGCCCGCTTTGAACATTCTAGCCCTGTTTTTTTTCGAGTTGCCCTAAAATCACTCGCTCCGAAAGATTTAACTAGAATATCAATCAACACGAGCTACCAACGGGAACTTGGTACTTTTATCTATTCGAAAGGACCAGCAGGCGGGCTACTTAAACTTTGACGTGTGCACGTTAACTAAGAGAAAAACAACTCCAAATTAAGACTTACTTACCAAAAATTGATAAGTGTAGTGTCATGTTTCGTGCAACGAGTTTTAATACTTATTATTGTGTTTGTGGCAGCACGCGTTTGTAAGTTAAATAAACATGCAAAGGTTGTCGAATGCGGCATTGAACAAACGAAAGGAGATTTACGGATGTCAGTCGAGTCTGCGTGACTTTTGTTCACTGTTTTGCGCCGAGAGTTGTTTTGAAAACTTTGTAATTCGATGAATCTGCAAATCCATTAATCATTTTTAGCCTGTCAACGAAAGTGTACAATCTGTTTAAATTATGCGACCTCTCTTGGTCTGTTTTGAAGAACAGAAACAAAATAATTGATGTTTTGTTTTTTAAATGTTGTGACAAATGTAATGTATATCTTTCTGTTTGAAATTTTGCCATATTTAGCCTAAGGGGACTTGTTGAAGCTTTATTGTGCAGGCAAAATACTTACTGGGTCTGACGACCTGCTTAATGTGAAACTGAAGTAATTTTTTTCCTGAAAGTCAAAGGGAATTTATATCTCTTCCAAAAGAACACTTTTACATTTTTGCGATCGGCTTTGTTCTGAAGAGTAAGTATCAAACTCTAAAACCAGATTAGAGCGCTTTTTGATAAGACTATTCAAACAATTGCAGTAAACTCCCTCACTCTCGCGACCATGTGCAAATGCAACTTTGTTGAATAGGAACGCAGAATTGGTGA
>JANVCF010185224.1:0-10464 GCA_025388745.1 Hydrozoanthus gracilis
GGTCATTTTCGACGATAAAGCCGGGAGTCGGCACCAATGTTGTATTTACAACATAGATTTGACCTGGTTCATTCGGTATTTTATTGTCAGACAAAAAGAACGAGCTTGCGCTCTGTGACGTCAGTAATTACACATTATGGTTCACAACAAATATTCCAGCATAAGTTAAAACATGTAACTTAACACGTGCTCTGCTGTAACTTTGGAAGTTTCTAGTAATACCTTAACTTCCAGGCAACTCTTTTAGATTCGAGCCCTGTGAATCTGTAAGAGAATGCAACTCCCGATTTTTTCTTGAAACATCGACAGTAACTTTTATAGAAGTGGCCACATTTGACGGTCTCTTTGATACACTCTAGCACCTTAATTAAAGGGAATGTCTTAGGAGCTGCACCAAATGAAATACGTGATTTCAGAAAAGCTTGGTTGCTCAAAGAAGAGCTATAGAAAGGAGGTGCATAAACCAATTTTGCCAAGCATTGTTTATGTTGTGCAACGGTTCTGCCATAACTTTATCCACATGTTTCCCTAGGGGAGGGGCAAATTCTTGTCTGGATTTGTTGTCACTGATGAGCTTTGTTAATTTATTGCGGTGCTTTCCATTAGGGTTTGAATATGTTTTCTTATACTTTTCAACTTTGTCTGCTACAGTAAGTCTCCTAGAATAATCCCATGGTTGCCAAGTTTAATACTTCCATTTAAAGTGTTTCTATTACTATTTGTCACATAAGTGAATAGAGAAAAAAAAGCTGCAGCATTATTCAACTCCCCTGATATGGTGGAAATCCACTTCATGTCACAGGGGGTGAGTTTAGAATGAAAACAACGTCCTTTCCCTGGGGTGTAGTGAGTTTTTTGTCCTCTGTGTCTTTAATCTTTTGCCTTAAGTGATCAGCGTACATCTTCAAGATTTCACAATCCTCCTCACAATTAGCACCAAGGATGAGGTGGTTGTCATTGCAGCTTTGTACAAGATAAAGGTAAAGGTATCTTGAGAATATCTAAGAAGGATTATTATTTCCAAAAAATACTTCTTTAAAACAATGAGAGACAGCAAAAAAATATGGAAAGAAATTAAACAAATAGTGCATTTTAAACTCCAGACCAGTGTAAGGCAAATTAAGCTGAAGATTGATAATAGAAGATTAATAAAGCACTCCAATAGAAAAAACAACATTTTTTTAAAAACTTACTCGGAGGTAGAATCATCGGTAGTCGAATGACATGTCGATGCTCCAATCATGAGCTAGAAAGAAAATATTTTTCAAGGAATGGGTGGCACGAAGTTCGTGCTCTTTAAATACATCATCCACAAATTATTCGTCCTTTTTGTACTTATTTACTTACGTACCCCAATAAAGAGAAAAAAATTAATAAAATCTTATTCTGAGGTAGAATCATCGACAGTCTAATGACATCTCGATGTTCATATCATGAGCTCAAAAGAAATTAAATTTCAAGTAATGGGTACTAAATTCAAGCTTACTTTCTCCCCAACTCGATTCTTGTCGCCATTTTTCTCGTAGTGGTAACCCATCTCCATTATTGTTGTTTTAAAACAATCAAATTTCACCAGAGGCACCTAACGAGGCAAGACTCCCATGATGCTTAGCGGGTTTCTAGGCGCCATCTTTCTTCTTCTTGCCCACGCAGCGGTAACTGATTGAATAAGTGGACTAAGCCCAACTGTGAAAATATATATGCTACCTCTTTTTGCTACAACACAGACACCTCTACGTGGCACTGTTTCTTTTTACTTCTGTTAGCTTAAAGATGTTGAAAAAGAGCAAAACGTTTGTCATCCCATCTTTTAACTCTAATAAGTAACTTCCAATCCTTTTGGGAATTGTTATTTTTGGAAATTGTTATCCTAAATACTATACTTTAAAAAAAATTTAAGTATGAACGAGCGTACAGTAAATTATCATTGTTTTTGTTCATGAAACTATAGACATGCAGAAAAGATGCATCTAGATGTACTTTTTATTACTCAATTTTGCCCTGTAGCATTTTGTCGAGTAACCGCATTACATCGGTGGCAAACGGAACTTTCCAAAACCTGCCGTCACTTCAATATCTGTAAGTGCTATTTTTAGGCTATTTGCGTAGCAAACTTTATTTCTGGCCTCACTGCTCATTAAATCAATAATTGTTTGTCTTTTTTAATGATTTAGATGGAAAATCCATTCATACTGTCTGTGTTTTGCTCGTTTGCTGAAAGACCGAAATAGAGAGACGATCCAGGCAGCATGAAATGTGTGTTCTCCGTGATGTTCTCAACAGCACGTTGTTGATATAGTTTACAGATGGTTAAAAGTAAAAAAATTTTATTCGTTTCCATTGTTGAGTTCAAACTGGTTCTAATTGCGGATTCTATTCCACGTCGCACTCAAAATCATGTGATTTTTAAGTCTTTATAAAATAATGTAGTTATCCTAACCGCCCCGCATGTTTTTAATACCATGGCAAATAAGGAGGTGATTCCCTTAACGCATTTGTTGTCACACTTTCTTGGCCTTTAACAATTTCCAACCTCCTTCTGTTAATGATATTTTTTTTAAAGAATAACTTTGAAATTTGATATTTGAAAAGGGAATTGAGGATCAAAAGCATGGTTTTTACCGATGACCAAAAGCTTCCGTAAAAACTATTTTTTTTATTAAGACCAAACCTTTTGAAATTGAATGATGTCATCAAAAGAAACCACGAACCTTTTCCTTTGCTTTTAAAAATAGTGATCTGCCGGATTAAATGTTTAAAATAAAGTTAACAATTGCCCATTGTTTATTAAGTATTATTTTCACACACAATAGCGATATTTTTTAGATACCAAACTATAGCAACGCTTTTATATATACCCATGATAATCGCATCCTTTTTAGAAACTCTCTGATGATAGGTTGCAACGACCTAGAAACTTTAAGAAAGAGTTTTAACTTTACAATCTATTTATAAAGTTTTAAAAAAAACATTTTCTTTGAAAATTCATATTTGCATCTATTTTTAGTTTTTTGAGGTTCTTTTTCAGAAACTTTGGCTAATAGTTTCCACTCTTGGTTTTTTAAGTTTTTTAGATGGCAGCGTTGTCAACTTTATTAACTACCAGATGAGATAGTTGATCAGGTGAAGCTACCTAGCGAAATGTCATTATTTTTAAACATTTGCAACGTTTTGCCGTCGCCAGTTTTGCAGTCGTTGCCACGGAACCAATAGTGAAGAGATCGTATGGCTTTGGTTTAAAGATAAATGAACATTTATTACAAATGCGCCTTTTGCATCGATTTTATATTCATTAGATGAATATTTTTGAATGACACTGATTGTAGAAGCCTCAAATGTAACAAATGG
This sequence comes from Hydrozoanthus gracilis, assembly GCA_025388745.1. Lineage (NCBI taxonomy): Eukaryota > Metazoa > Cnidaria > Anthozoa > Zoantharia > Hydrozoanthidae > Hydrozoanthus > Hydrozoanthus gracilis. Next base: position 3,349 of record JANVCF010185224.1, read on the forward strand.
CCCTAAATGTAAAAAAAGTTCCTAAATGTTAAAAAAAGGTTTGGTCCTAAATGTAATAAACCAGCGGTCATAAACGTATTAAACCCGTAATTACACTTACGGCCTAACATCGAGGCCTGTAGTAAGATACTCTAAATGAAACAAAGGGCCAAAGTTTAGAAGCGGATAAAAACATTGTTCTGAATGCAAAACAGTTAAAATATTTTGAATGGTTTAACCCTTTATTATTTTTGAAGTTGATTCGAGTTACCTTGTTCCTATTTCTTTTACCCAAAACTCTTGTAACCACCATCTGAGCACTAAAAAAGGCTATTATTGATATGCAGCTACAATTACGGTTGAAATCTGTTACAAATAATATATTATTGACGGGGGCTTAAGAAACCACTTCCTCTACCCATTACCTTAACCTCTCCCGTCTTCCACCCAACCCTTTGCATCAACTGCCCTTACCAAAATAATATATTTATCTCATAAGAACTTCACGATTGCGTTCGATTTTGTTGAAAAGAATATTTTTTTACACAAATGAGACATCAGCGCACCTTTAGAAGTAACCCTCTATAGAAAGAAATACATTTTGTATCGCCTACATAGTTAGCAAACATCATTCTGCACTTTGAAGCAAAATTAATCCTCCAAAATATGCACAATTTTTAAAATGGCAAACAAATTATTTACGTATGTAAATGCATTATTTAACATGTATTGTGGCCCTTTATTACATCCGCTTTTTAGTTTTAAAGGCAGGAGCAAATACGTATCTTTCAGATTTTGCTGAAAATCTAAAAAAGTGGTCAACGAGAATAATGGAAGAATATAAACAAAACTCAAAAGTGTTTGTACTTAAAATAAGTTTAAATATTTATTTTGTTTTGTTTCTCCTTTTTGGTAAATACTAAACCACTATCCCCCTCAAGGATATCAACCGCTCCTAACTTTTCCTTCAGGGGATAATTGTCAACTCTACAACTCTATCCTTCGTGCGTTTATCAATTTAAAAGTTCTACGGATTGCCCGATGGACGCTGTCAAGGCGTTTGCTTTTATTTCTTTGGGGAGATGGTGTTGAACGGTTGAAGTAAGAAACAATTGGAAAATTTATCGGTTTGATCGATTGGTTTTAACTAAATACGACAGACTTAATATATGTTGTAACTACACCCAAAACCAAGATATAAGTTTTTTTAAAACTAAAAGGATTAAAATTATTTTAATCATTTGTGTGAAAATCGACCAGCAGCAAAGACAACAAGTACTACTCTAGACTTAAAAACCACGCGTTCAAATTGTTTCTAGGTATTTGTCTCAAAATAAGATTTCCGAAGTACAACCAGGAACGTTCTGTGGGCTTAAGTCTCTGAAGTTTCTGTGAGTAGAGTTTTTGATGGTCTTATCGTAGACTCTTGTAAAATGGGTAGGCTTCTATTTTAAATTGTTCGCCTAAGGGGAAGTGAGTGTCTGGCTAGTAATCGCCGAGACGAAGTCGAGATTATTTGTAACCCAGATATTTACTAATCCTGAGGCGAATAATTGTTTTAGTAAAATTACTCACTTGATTACAGAGAAAAAATAACCAGGTGAAAAATGGAAAAATGCAGTTAAGTTTGTATTTTTTTAGTGATTTAAACTTCCATGCGTCAATGCGCAATAACTAGCAGCGCGAGCAGATCACCTGATCTGTTGTGAAAAGCTAAGTGAACACATAAGCATAGCGGAAAAACGCATTGTGCATGCGCTCGTGTTTTGAACAATTTCAATAAAAGATGGCGAACGAAAAGCCGGAAACAACCTTTTACCGTTATTTCGCTTGAAAGTGATCGGTCAGAGACCTCAAATAGCTTTTCCCTAATGTTAATGCTTTAAGAATACAACTAGGTCTGTTTTTTGGTGTAGTTTACAAGTTTTGAGCCGATTTTTCACAATTTTAGAGATAGTATTCTCGAATTTCAATAATTCAGTTATTTCACTTTTCAGGTTACGATCGCGGAGCAGAATAGAATATACTGTCATTTGTTTATCTTAAATTGGTCCACGATGAGGCAAACCTCACTGCTCGATTATTTTCTCGCGAAAACGATTTTCCAGCTGTGCTCGAAACTTGACAGCTTTTAATATTGGTGATACTTGATCCCATGGACTCTAGCCACTGTTTAATGACTGAACAAGTTGTTTTATTTTGGCCCAAAACTTTGACAAGCGAAACGGACGCGTTTCGCCGCTTAGGCAAACGAGTAAGGAGCACGCATTCCTTTAGCAAACTTTGACAACCAGTCAAATCGCAGATTTTAGTAGGATCTGGTGTTTGTATGGCCCACGAGTATCCTAAGGGAAGGCTTCGCAAGTCCACCGTTGCATCTAACGTTGGTAAGTGATCAAGGCTAGGAGGAAAGATCGATTTTGTGTCACTATTCATGGTCATATATTTATTGGAATAGGTCATAGTAAAGAGACTAGTTTATTAATTCTTATCTTCTTCAAAACCAAAACAAAACAAAAATGTAGTGCCATAGTAGTACAGTAGGTATGGAATTATCCCCTTTTTTGCGGATTGCATACGGATTGTTTGCATGAATTATCTTTAGGATGACGTCATAGCTCATGAAAAAATACGGGGGAAGAAATTATCTCTTTTGCTTTCCAAGCTCATAAATAAAATGCTGATTGTTTACATAAAGTCTTTTGTTTTTACAAGGATTGTAATGGTCGTTTGGCGCCAAACGCATTAATTATGCAAAATACCAACGGTTTTGATTCGTCTTGGTTGGTTCGTCTGTAAACTTATCGTTTTCCGGATAACATCATGTTTCTATTTTTATCTCGGGTAAGACGCTAAAAAGCGAGCGAAGCCAAGCCGTGTTGTCATTTCACTTGCGAGAGCAAACCTTAAGAAAGGTGTAGCGAGTTTAGAACTTATGCAAATTCAGGAAAGTAATTAACAAATAAAAAAACTTAATCCCTATTATTTTGTTTTTGACAGTTATCGGCGTGATTTCGCATATTCAATGAGGCCGCATCGGCTGAGTGGGTTTTTGAATATTCAATTAGGGCGCTAGTAAGCATACCAGCGTTTGGTGATTAAACTGTAAAAGAAAAGACGAAACAACAAATATTGATTTCAAACACATTTTATTCTACTTTTAACTAATTGCACTTCTGATAAAATCATACGTTTAGACTATGTGTTAGTCTATGTTAAATTGAGTAGTCTATGTTAGACTATGTCAGACTATGTGTTAGACTATGTTGGTCTATGTTAGACTAGACTAGTCTTTTTTAGTCTATGTTAGACTATGTGTTAGTCTATATGTTAGACTATGTTAGTCTTTCTGTTAGACGATGTTAGTCTATGTTAGACCAGGCTAGTCTAGGTTAGTGTATGTTAGATTATGTGTTAGTCTATATGTTAGACTAGGTTAGTCTATGTTAGTATATGTGTCAGACTATGTGTTAGTCTATGTTAGACTATGTGTTAGACTTTGTTAGTCTATGTTAGACAAGGCTAACCTAGGTTAGTCTGTGTTCAACTATGTGTTAGTCTATGTTAGACTAGGCTAGTCTAGGTTAGTCTATGTTAGACTATGCGTTAGTTTATAGTCTATGTTAGACTGTGTGTTAGTCTATGTTAGTCGAAGTGTTTAATCACCATCACCACCACCATCACTACCACCACCACAAACACCACCATCACTACCACCACCACCAACACAAATACAACACCACCACCACCACCACGAACACTACCACCGCCACCGCCACAAACACCACCACAAAAACCACAACCACCACTATCACAAACACCATCACCACCACCACTACCACCACCATCACCAACACTACCACCACAAACACCGCCACCGCCACCGCAACCACCACCACCACAAACACCGCCACAAACACCACATACACCACCACAAACACCACCACCACATAGCTAATCTAGGTAAGTCTATCTTAGACTGGTCCAAGATGGATTGAGTTCACCATTCGAATTAGCTAAATATTACAAGGACAATATGCAGGCCGAAAAGGCCATTTGCAGGCCAAAAAGGCCAAACGGGCAGGTTTCAAAATTTTTTTTTATTAGCGGCGAATACAGCTGGAATCTATTTTGTATTGAAATGATCAATCGAGTTGGCTTTTGAAAGCAAAACTCGTTTTCATTTTCATTATATTACAATGTATTTAGTGTTTAGCCAACCCAATGCAGTTACACACTCATTACATATTCGGAATCTAAAAAGCAGAAAAAGACAAAAGGAGTGTATTCTACAAACTGATGATAGATTAGCAATCTAATCTTTCAATCAATGAGCTGTTTTTAGCCAGTCAAGAGTTCTATTTTCGTACACGACATACTTTCGGCACGAAACTAATTTGGTCTTGCAATTAAAACATTAGATGTCATAATCTGTATTCGCCGCTAGTAAAAAAAATGTTGAAACCTGCCCGTTTGGCCTTGAAGGCCTGTCTTTTGCCTTTTTGGCCTGGTAATGGCCTTTTCGGCCTGCATATGGCCTTTTTGTCCTGCATATGGCCTTTTTGTCCTTGTTAAAGGCCTTGTTGGCCTTGTAAATATTTAGCTAATTCGAAAAGTGAACTCAATTCAGCTGGGACGAGTCTAAGATAGATTTACCTAGATTAGCAATGTGGTGGCGGCGGTGGCGGTGTTTGTGGTGGTGGTGGTGCCGGCAGTGGTGGTGGTGGCGGTGGTGATGGCGGTGGTGGTGGTGGTGTTTGTGGTGGTGGTGTTTGCAGTGGTGGTGGTGTTTTTGTTTGTGGTGGTGGTGGCGGTGGTAGTGGGAGTGGTGTATTTGTGGTGGTGGTTATGGTGGTGGCGGTGGTGGTGTTTGTGGTGTTAGTAGTTATGGTGGTTTTGATGGTGATCAAACACATAGACTAACATAGACTAATCTAGTCTAACATAGACTAACACATAGTCTAATATAGACTAACATAGTCTAACACATAGACTATCATAAACGAACATAGTCTAACTCATGTACAGAGACTTACGCATAGTCTAACCTAGACTTTCCTAGAATAGCCTAGTCTAACATAGACTAACATAATCTATCACATAGACTAACACATATTCTAACACATAGACTAACATAGACTAACCTAGTCTAACATAGTCTAATATAGTCTAACCTAGACTAGCCTAGTCTAACATAGATTAACACATAGTCTACACGTATGATTTTATCAGAAGTGTAATTAATTAAAAGTGGAATAAAATGTGTTTGAAATCAATATTTGGTGTTTTGTCTTTTCTTTTACAGTTTAATCTTCAAATGCTGGTATGCTTACTAGCGCCCTAATTGAATATTCAAAAACTCACTCAGCCGTTGCAGCCTCGTTGAATATGCGAAATTGCGCCGATAGCTGTCAAAAACAAAAACAATAGGGATTAAGTTTTTTTATTTGTTTATTATTTTCTCAAGTGGAAATATAAGCCCTGTGAATGCTGGTGAGATATAAGGGCAATCGTTGTTTCAATTAAGCTACAAAAAGAACTGAAAGATCCTCAAAAATTTTCCTCTGTTCGTTCGCAATCTTGGATTGAAATGCTTCAAAATGCGTGCGCTTGCGCAATGCATTTTTCCGCTATTCCGAACACAGATCTTAATTCGTGTACAAAAACAACATGCACGAATGTAGTTCAAAAAAGCATGCAATAAGCAGCCAGATCAAGCACAAAAACCAAACGCAATTGCTTGCATTCGCATTGAATGCAAATGAGCCATTCTGAAAACTTGTTCCCATTATTACCATTCCTACTTTCTTTAATTAGTGCAAATCGTCGTAATGATATGGTATAATCTTTGAAAACCTCGCGCGAAGTTATTATAGCCAGGATAGTGCGTTAGCCTCTACCAATCAGAGCAGTTTGAAACTTTGTAATCACTTGAGTAATTTACTAAAAGTACATTAATACTGAATCGCTCACTATACACTTATTATACAAACTATACCTGAAACGATAGTAGGGAGGCAATACATTTTGTTGTGTTACAATACTTGTCTTTTTTCCTCTCCCCCTCGGCACAAATTAAAGGATCTTGTTCACTTAACTAAGAATTAGTGTTTAGTACTTTAAGCAACTGCTGTTTCTTTATTATTCTTATTTGGGTGTTTCTAAACAGGGACCTTTTGTCCAATCCGCTGAGGTGTACATGCAATTTGTGGAACGCACTGCAAGCTGTACGATCACGCGTGTGGTTACAAGGAACCTGCACGAATTTGACCACTAACGCTACCATTGATTTAAAGCTGTTTCGAAAAACATTCCATCCATGCAGAAAAGGGGAGTTGTGACAATGATTACTCGATTATATAATATTGATAATCAAGCGCTTCTACAGTCAATTGCAGTGCAACCCCGATATTACGAACCCCATACAATGAGGTTCCGTAATGAGCGAAGTAGTTTTTGGGCCCGGCAAAATGATTGGTAAAAAACTCCGTTACGCGAAACCCGTAGGACGCGAGAACTTGGTGTAGCAAACCAAGTTTTGGGTTAAAAGTCTGCGTTTCACTCCAAAGTAATGAAGCTCACCGAAAGCAAGTACAAGTGTTTTGACATACTGCACCAGATCGAAGTTCGAGAGTTTTAAAGTTCTTTGTCTCAATCACATGCAGACTACATGATTCAGAGGGATTGCCACAAGTAATCAACACGACATTATATCCTCTTTTCCCTACTTATCTTTTATGAGATTTCTAGGGTTCCTTGCAATTAACAGAACTTATAAACTGAAGGCAATTATTCAGACCCTGGTATAATGAAGTAAGCACGGGTTCCTTAGCACTTCGATGAGTTCGGGTTGCACTGCATGTTGCGAATGTCTTCTGTTAGAATCTTTAGCTCCGTTGTGTTACGTTTCCTTTACTTAAATCCTAAAAACTGAATGATCGTCCCATGCAGGTTTCCTATAGCTGTTCCATTCAGTTACAAAACTGCTAAATTGGAGTATCAAAAAAACTTTTGAAGATCAGATTTTCCCAATTAGTTACCTGAATAATTTCGGCAATTATAAAAATTATTAGCAAGGAATCTTCTCTCACGTCTCAGTTGTTTTAAACGTTCTTGAAATGTTTTGGAAAATACCCA
>JANVCF010185235.1:0-10461 GCA_025388745.1 Hydrozoanthus gracilis
GGGGGGAGAATACGAAAACAGGCCTTTAGAGGGTGAGAAACAAATGTGAAGATTTTGGGAGGGGGGATGGGTACCAAAACTAGTATGTTTCATATAGGGAATGTTGGAACTAATAGTCTTTTTTTTCATTTCCATGCGCAATAGCAAGAACTAGTTTTTTAGTTCTGATGCGTTCTCATGTTCTTCTGGAACATCCATTGACATATCATATGATTTCAGCTACAAACTGTTTGACACACTGTTTTTACCGTTTCAAACTGGTTTGTTTGCTGCAACAAAACTCGAAATATTACATCTGCACGTGTGGCGTATTTTAAAGTTGTAAGTTGCAGTGTCTAAATCTTTTTATCTTTAGGGGGTATGAAAAACTTCACAACGATCAAAGTAGGGGGAGGTTAAATTCTAAGGCGCTTATTGTTGGGAACACCAAGTTTTATCGTTATGTTTTGGGATACTACTTTCTGTCTTCTCTATAAGTACAACAAAACCCTTATAAAGTTTTTTTATTTATTAGTTGTGACTTGTGTTCATTGTGAATTATCCATTAAAATGCAACTAAGAATATTTTGATTTGGCACCTTTATTGTGCTTCCTTCTCGGTCAACTTAAAACTATCAACTAAGTTTTGATATTCAATAAAATCAAGATACAGGGTTTCTTAACAAATGTTTCTGTTATTAAAGAAATAAAAAGTGCGGAAAAAACTAAAGCGTTTTACTTACCGTCTGGCTGTTGAGAATTACCGGAAGGAATTCGTTGTATGTAATATGCTGCAACATGGCACCAACGATTTTCCTGGTTTCTTGGAAAACTCTATTACCAGACCAACCGAAGTTGAGTTTTGACAAGCCTTTAGCGATACGGTTGTGTTCTCTCGTAAACAAGGTGTGAACGGAAGCCAAGCCTTCAGACATAACAGAACTTGCAAATTACACCAGGTTCTAAACTATAGAACTAAAGGCAATTGGAAATATTACTTCGTATTGGCTTAAGGAATAGGAGTTTGTTTTAGGGAATGTTTTTGTTGATAATTAACCTTTACTCAAACTAATTCAAGATTTCTTAGATAGCTCTTAGTTTTTCGAGAAAAATTGCCGATTAGGCGGTTGAGAGTTTTTGGCTCCCTCGGAAAAGACACCAATCCATCGCAGATTAGCCACCGTACAACAGAAGCTGGTACTCATTTATACAGCAGAGTCGACTGGAAACAAGTCAGTTAAAGCTTCTTGTTCAAAGGCACAACTCAGTAGTCAGACCGGGGCTCGAACTCGCGACCACTGCACCGCGGATAAAATATTTGAAAGATGGACAAAAAATATGGTATCGAATTTCGGAACGCATAAAAGTATGACGAATAATATTTTTTTAGTCTCATCAAAAAACTTCAACTACACACCTTGGTTCTCATTGATTCGTTCATCTCCAGCTCGAAAACATGGTTTATTTTTCCTGTCGTTTGTTACACAAAATTCCTCTTCTGGTGCACTTGGTAGTAGAGGTTTAAGATTTGCATTTTGATTTCCGGCAACCTTTAACAACCCAATCCCCGACTCGAAATCCCTCAGTTCTTTTAAGGTTTCTACGTTGCTTCCATACACTTGAGAGCCATCAATAAACGAACTGAGTGTATTGACCTGTATGGTAGTTGATACAGCAATAGATGTCAAACGTTTTAATTAAATATATATGTTATTTTCTACGGGTAACTTAAAAGAGTTGAAAGAAGTTGATGAACCAGTAAGTTCGATTACCTTAAACACATCAACAATAAATCCTGCAGTGTCGTAAATCTGAGTTGCTCTCAATATTAATCAGCTGGATTTATAGTCTCTCTTCATTAACTTTGGTTATAGGCTCACGTGACGGAAGCACTTCGTATGTGATAATTGAATTGCGCAAACTCAACTAAAACCTTTTGGAATTATTGGTCTTGGTATCCTCGCCTCCATTTGGAACTGTGTATATGGTATACGTTGCCGTCGAAAGCGATCAATCCTTTTTTTTTTGACGCTTTTAAAAAGTTGGTTGACGTTGTACCATTGCCGTTTGAATTTTAAAGTACTATTTCGATAGTAACTTTTCCTCTATTAGTTCCTCTGAAATGAGTTGAAATTGGCCGAGAAACTAAGAACAAATAATCGTATCGGAAAATATGGTAACCTTTCCTCTATTAATTCCTTTGAAATGAGTTGAAACAAGCGAAAACCTAAGAACAAATATTGGCATAAGAAAATAGTCTTGGAGGCTTTGTTTAGTTTTATAGCAAGATTACTTCTATCAAAGTAAATACTTCAGCCTAACCTCTCTAAGACAGACAACTTCGGAATTGGCCACAATTGTCCGTCTTGTAGAGGCTTAAGGTACAGTAAATGTTGAGAAGCACGGCAGGGACCATAATTTTCGCGTCTTGGTGTCCCTTTTTATGGAGTGTCGGTCTTATCTGCGTGCCATTGTTCGAGGGGTTCGACTTTGAACTAAACTCATTACATCTGTTGTCTTTTTTTACCTGTTGTCTTGGACCAAGTTGGCAATCTTTGTTTGGTGCAGGCACATCGCGTATCATGCGAATACATCCGGTAAAATCAGGATCATTAGCGGGAACTTTAATACCAAAGCATTCTCCTGTCTGTATACACTTTGCTGGCCCAGTAGGACATTTCTGGTTCTTTGGCTGTTGTCCAAGGGTAACATCATGGTCCATGTACTGTCCCCAATTCATCACAATGTGGGTTAATTTGGTGGAGAAGCGATCTTTGTCAGTGAACACCTAAATAGACAAGATAAAGAGTTAAGAACCTTTGAGTCTTTCGTACGCGTGAAAGAATCTAAAATATATCAACTTAACGATCGCATATTATATTTAAAGAAAAAATTTCTTCTGTGTCTTAATTACCAAACCGCTTTTTTTAAAATCTGAAATCAACGTTACCTATAATAGAAATATTAACAATTTTCTATAACTGTTAGTAAAAATATTTCGTCAAAACGTTGGTTAAAAAGAACTATGGATGACTTTAGCAATCACCAAAGACCCCATCGATTTACCTTTCTGCTGAACTGTCGTGCGTTTGGTAAGGGGAACCTATTGTTTGATTCTCTTGGCTTTGATATACCATCAGCATAGTCAGGAAACAGCAGCCGCTTAAAGGGGGTGTTTGCAGCCCCTAGGTGTGGCTTAAGAAAGTTGTTGCACAAGCCGGTGATGGTGCGAAAAGGGTGGCGATAGTTGCAGCGAACTCGCCTTTGTTTCACTTTTTTGCACACAGTACGTTTGATAAAGTCACTTTGATACCCATTCAGTTGTTGGCCTGCTTCTTTGCTGGAGAGTCTGAAAAAACAAAACACAGATTACAGCGGGGATTTAATTTCTATTTCTTGTCCAAGGTGATAAATCAAATGTGTAACAAAGAATAAGATAATTCTAAAACTATTTCTAATCAAAAGTTATTGTTATTCCTTTCACTGTGGCTCGGGCGATTATTTCGCAAGGTACAAAGAGAGGTTATCACACTAAAGACACAATTGTACACTTTAGCTTGAAAATGTCAGAAATAATAGGTTGAAGGGAGCTACCCTACTTACCCATACTCGTCACCAATCTTCTTCATAACTCTCTCCAGTACACGTGCCTGGAAACCTTTCTTCTCGGCCTCAGGGTTATCTTTTGTGCGATAGTGCATCCTTTGTAAGGTCATCTGACGCGGTTTTTGTGGAGGATCCTCATTTTTGTTCTCTTCTTTTTCTTGTTCCACTTCCGTTTGTGCTTCGGAAACTGCTTGTAGCATGACTTCCTCGGTTACTTCTAAGTTCTTGTCGAGCTTTAGAAACGCTTTTGAATCAGTTTTAGGGCTATCTAAACCTTGTTGATTGTCATCTGACATCCTCACACTCTGTTCACCTTAATCGAAAAATCAAGGATTATTGATTTATGAAACTGAAGCTGTCCAAAGCTAAATTATAACTCAATATGGAAGCAATATCGCCTCTTTTTGGGGTTTTCTTTAAAGTAACCGCAAAAGTTAGAAAAAGAAAGAAACTCAAAGCCGAAAAAAGTATCTAACGAACAAACTTGGTCTATGGATTTCGGTTCAGTTGTTGCGGCTTTGGGGTGTCTCAGTACGGGCGCGATTGGCTGCCAATTAGAAAAAGAAAAGACAATGATTAACCAGCAGGCAACGGGAGCAGATCAAAGAAGGACTTTTTCTGATAACAAGACTAGTCAATTAGTTATATTGACAACCCTTGCTAAATCCTTGAGAAAAGGAAAAATTTATTTTGCGCTAAACACATGATGCCTTGGTATGTTGTTACTATAATTGCTCTCTAAATGTTCCTTTTAAACAGTGTATCAAAAATTACTTATTTTTTCAGTACATCAATGAAAAGAAAATTTGCTTTAGTGACAGTCGATTCCTTTACGCTTGGAGGCATTGTTATCGTAAGTTTCGGTTACCGGATCTGATCCCTTAAAAACCGCAATAACCAAAATTCTCTACTATACCTTTAAAATCATCTTCGAAAGCGTTATCGGTAACCGCTTCTTCTTTCTCAACATCCAAAGCGTTTATCTCAACTGCAGAACATTTAAGGCTTGTAAAGCATAAAAGGAGCACCAGCCACTGAACCCTGATAAAGGAAATTACTTCATGTTTAATATTGAGATTTTTGTTAACATCAAGCAACCAAGGTACACTCAGTATACATATCCTCTTAAGGTCACAGCAAACGATCGTTGCTTGGTATGTTCATATTCAGAGCTAGGCGAATTAGTTGGGGATTTGTGGGAGTTGTAAAAAGGTGTTTGTGGATTTGGCTGCGGGGGAGCGAAGCATAGAATAGTAGAGAAAAATAGTATTACCTCGCACTCCGCAGCCAAATTCTAAATGATCCTTTGGACGATGGCGAGTTTTAGTAAGAAATAGGTAAAATAGTATATGTGATATATAAAACTAAACGTTTTCGAACTTAACAGATCATCTTTAGTGTTGAGGCGGAGTTATGATCGATTGCGATTTTAAATGTCAAAACGTAAGAGAGCTCAACTGAACGGAAACATATACTGAGGGTGGCAAGCAAGTGCTGTATATTTTGTTAGGCAAATAACCAAACAAAATCATTACGACACCATACAATTCACGCAGAAAAAGAGGAGCGAACTGAAGAAGTGAGAACAGCATGCATAAAAAATAATTATGAGAAAAGGAGAAGAAGAACATGACATATGTATTATATAACAAATATCAAGCTAGCGCGCCTCACCTTAGCACAGTTGTCATGGCAACTATTCCTGTTTGTAGCCTTGGTCGAACAACTAGCAGACAGTACAAATATTAATGATTGATCTAGATCAAGTGAACAAATAAATCCAAATAATATTTGCCAATGAATCTTTTTAGCTTTTCATCTTTTGCTACTTACATTTGTAACTAGGACTTAAAATGTCTGTAGTGGGAATAAAGTCAGAGAAACTCTATCCAATTCTATACAAGCTTTATCGAAATAAAAACTAAAGCCTCGTTGGAATATTTTCCTTCGATAAATTTTTAGGTTCTGGTACATCACTCGTTTCTTTACATGATGGTGTACCAGCTAACGGTGCTTCTTGTGTTAACCAAAATGGCTAAAACGTGTTTCTGGCAAGGTTTGTTTTGTCAGAAAACACCTCGTAGAACATAACTACAAATTCATAAGTTTGGTTTGAAATTTATTGAAAAAAGTACACAGACGAACACAAAACATTTCAATTTCATCGTTCTTTTACTGTTATTCTTGTTGCTAACAAAATGTTTGTATAAGAATATTGATAACTATATGTTTTGAATGTACCTGATGGTTTTATTTTTTTAGGCTTTAAAACTACGATGAACATCTTCTAAATTTTCAAAGTAGACACATAAAAGAGCTGTTTTGCCGAGACACTTTTAAGAAGAAAACAAAGTTTTTTTTGAGACAAAGTCAAACCGACTATGTTACTTACCTTGATCAAGTTTCCTCTTCGTCTCCGAGATAGTGGCACTTCAATGCTTGTATGCCCTTGTGTAGTTGTTTCGTTGTTTTTATAGCTTATAAAACAAAAAGATTTGAAAACGAGGTCCATCCGTTACGTCAAACATAATGATGTAGCTGCGACTTCAGCTCCTCAAGATCTAATTACGCGTTGTTAAATTGCGTCGTTTTCACTTTGTTTGAGAGGCTGAACATCTCAGAACGTCAACGAACTTTTTTGAGAATTCAGGTGCTTTAGCATCTGAGTACCCTTTGATGATCGTCAGTAGTTTTCTCTACAGATCCCTAGTAACATTAACTCAAGGCTTGTTTAATACCTCATAATCACTTAATGGCCTGTAATGCGATTTCGCCATAATCCCAACGTAGATGGACACAATAAGATAACAAGCCTTTTATTAATCATAGTTTACGTATAGGACTCGATGGATACCCCAGCCCCGTGTTTATTCTTAGCAGAGTTCGAAACGGTAAATGGCTTTTAGGGACGTTTTAGAGGTTCAGGAAGTTCTGGTTTTACTTAGGAGTTGAAAATATCGAATGAATATATACGTTTAAAAGTTTTGTAAAGAATTTTCAAGCAAGCAAAGAATTTTTGTCTCGTTTGTTCTTGCTTAGTCCAGATAGCACAGAAAGCCGCGTTGGTCTTTCGCTCCTTCACCCTAACCTGATTGTTGTTGTTGTTGTTGGGGTAAAGCAGCACTTGGTTTTTAGGCGATGTTACATGAAAGTATGCAAAAAAAACTTTGAAAAATGATTTTAATAAGGCAGATGTTTCTCGTCACGTCCTCTGCATGTTCTAAAACAATCGTGTGTGTTTTAGTCTCATCGTTCTAATAAAAAGGCATTTATTTAGAAGAAGCTCAATATAGTTCTGAGATTCTCTCAGCCTTTTAATAGTTATTGTCTTTACATCCTCCACACACTGATAGCGCGCACATTATTTTTTTATTGAAGAAAAATTGATGTTGAAAGGACACTGCATTAGCTTTCTTATGAAAAAGAAGGGAGCACAATGTTTTGATTTGAGGAGGATGCAAGGATAGTAGCATTATTACTCGCGGCCGTCAGGCGAGCGAGTTGTAAATTCTTGTGTGACTTTTTTGCAGTCATGCGCGGTCGGTAGGTTTAGGACTCACGTGACCCATATAGCAGCGCCCACGGGTTTTGAAGGAAAGGCGAAAGTGTTTGAATGAAATTGTGTGGACATATTTCGACTGTTTTCTGTACATCGTTGTCTGCGTAAATTCAGAACGCACAAAACAGAGGAACAAAAGTGCCCTAATTTTGTCAGATTTCGTGATGTATGTAAGACGGGCTGCGAGTGAAGGCTATACCTGTAGCCTCTTGTTTAGTATAGTTTAGATGTACTAAGCAGAAACGAGCGTGTGGCTAGGCAACGCTGCCTTCATAAATGGCAGGCTCATAGAAAGAATAACATTTAGCGAAAAACGAGCAGTTGATTGAAAAATTATTTCCATAAGACATCTCTCTGGTTCAGTGATCGAAACTCTAGCGAGGGACTATTCCTTGAAGAAAATCAGATCATAACTCAGATTCTTAAATATAGCAAATTTTGCCCCAAGAAGTCAACAACCCCCTTTTTTTTGCAAATAGCGAATAATTGCCAGTGATAGTTGTGTGAAGGTCTAGAGGTTTCTTGAAGTAAACTTTCCATTACTAGATACTGATGGCCCAGGGCGAAGGCCCGTTTGCTGACGATTACAAGCAGAACAAATTATGTTTGTAAAGTATCTTTATTGCAAGCTCTACGACAGTAAAATGACAGTCCTTAACGGTCAACTATCTCTATTCCAAGCCAAATAATCATTTTTCGACTAAACGAGAACTTGTCTCGAGCTCCTTGTCACACCAGTCCTAAAATATTAGGAAGTTTTAGTTCCTGTTTTTTCTTTTTCTTTTTACCAAAAAGGAAAATACGTCTTCGAAGCATATTGCTGCAGCTCGCTACGTTACAAACTGTTATATTGAGCCTCGATACTAGCCTTTGTGGTTAATGCTTATTTAATTAACCTTTAATTGGCTTCGGTTGGGTTAGCGGAAACTACAAAGTTATACGGAAACAAAAGCTGGAAGATGCGTAAAGGATTTCAAAAACTGTGTCAGGTCACAAAAATTTGTGTTTAACCTGACAATTTTTTTCTGGCTTGCGGTTTTTCATTTCTCGTTTGATCTACTTCTTTTTGCTTACAAAGGTACAGGATATACTCAATAAAAGTTTTTTTTTCTGTCAGTAGCTCAAAGAAGGTCGTGCAACAAGCCCTTGAAAACTTACAGAATTGTTACGTGTGGTAACACAGCGGGACATCACACAAAGCTCACTGTTGCGTCATGCGTCGTCGGTTTCATGTTTCTCTGCGTACATTACCACAAAAATCATGCGTTGTTTGAGCAAGACTCATAGATAGAAATGAGAAGTGCTTATTGATTAAGAGGAGAAACTTCCCCTATTAGTGATATTATAATCAGAAACTGTGTTGCGGCTTAGATACTAGAAGATTCGAAATAGAGATATTGCTCTGGGAGAACTAGTACTGCCTTTGAACCGACTAGTAACAGACTGAGTTTGTCCGTGATAAAAAGTCATTGTGTATAAGCGGAGAAACCAGTATATAGAAAGATAAAGTTCCAATGCTTATTTCACTTTGCCAATCATAAGCTCACGCTTCCTTCTTTCTTTTCAAACTCAGTAAGGTTTAGACCTTTTCAGTATAACTCGTTATCTTTGGACATACGTGCTCATAAATCAGTTTTTCCTTTAGAAAATCAGTCTAATCAAAGTAGCAAAAACTTTAGAGCATACAAATGTATCCGATCCTCTGGACGCTTGTATATATAGTGTCAGAATTTGAACCTACTAATACCGACGTTCAATCCAATATGGAAGAGCAGTGATATCTAAGAAATAAAACCTTCATAGCCTGGTGAAAATCGACGCCAACGTTTGGGAGAATTCAAGAGCAGATCAGTGAAAATCCGAGACTCAGTCGAGGGTTTTTAACTTGCTGAGAATTCTCACAAATTTTGCGAGGTTTTCACCAGGCAATGAAGGCACGGAGAACATGTTTTATTTCTTTTATAAAATTATTGTTTCCGACTTAACTAGCACATAGGCGATGTACACTTTACTTCTTTCATATGAAACTGCGAATTCTCACAACCCGGAGACAGCCAGTCGTACCGCTTGGGAAAAAGCAACTCAACTGACTGTTTGAATTGAAATTGTGTTATCCATTCATCGGTTTGTAAGTCGACGAACAATCGTATATTTTCCTTACTTCTAAAGCAGGGAAATGTGCAAAATTTATAAAACCAAAAGGCTCTCCAAAAAGAAGTCAGAGAAATGAAAAAATGTCTCTCAAAATGCTTTTATCATGTGGAGGGCAATAAAGATAACGTTCAATTCTGTTTTCAGCTCGAGAAAACTACTTCTGGAGTAATATTCGCTTGCCTTTTTTTACTTTAGCGTATACCCTAGTTTACTAGTTCGCTTGTTCAGTTGTTTTCATCTCTTTAAGGGATTTCATTTGGCCTTTTGAATTATTTAATTGCAAAGTTTGTGATTTGCTCAAACCAAAGCAAAGTTAAAATGATATTGGATATCTATTTCTTTAAACATTACTTAGTCTTTACCATGTTGTCTCGTTTTGCTGTTATTTGTTTTCAAGCTCAGCTAAATAGTTAATTTCAATTTTGCCCTTATGTTTTCGTATCTGAAACTATCCTAACTATTTTATAAAAAAGGATGAAGTGAATTTCTATTGCTATACTTTTCCCCATGTCCACTTAGCTGCTAGCGGTTTCCCACACGCATCTCACTTTGTTGGCGTAATCAAGAGGGAAGCTTGTATCCTAATCTATACAAAGGACTCGGAATGGTAACGTGCGTATTTGAGCGTTCTGTAAAGGTTTGTTGAAAATATACTTTGATAGCAGTTTCTGAAACACTAAAGTTTAATCATATATGGAACATCGTCAACGGAATTCTGGTCTACAATAAAATATAATATGCTCTATGTTTGATCCAGATGTAAAAGAATGGATATAGTTTATGAACGATGAATTAATTTGGAAACATTTATCATTTTCACCGGGGCGACAGATCTGCTAATTGATCATTTCTTTAAGTATATCCTGCTGCAAATACTTAAGCTTCCCTTGTCAATTGTCGAGGAAGACTCTTTATACTTTGGTCATTGCTATTTCAGCTCATTACCTTCAAGGTAATGATGCCATTTGTTTTCGAATGAAAGTAACTCAAAGTCATTCAGCTAAAAAAGCTATGCATGCATGTCATTATCACACTCGGCCGGGCTGTTTATCGGCGTTTTGCACAAAACAATTCCTGTTTTTAATATCTTGAAACTGGGTTGTTTCTAGATTCCGTAAACTATTTTTTGAACTGGCTAAAAATCAAGTACGCTGCACAGCTTT
>JANVCF010185268.1:0-10459 GCA_025388745.1 Hydrozoanthus gracilis
GTCGAGAGCGCAGAAAAAACTAAACTGTAAGAGAGCACACGGAATGGTTTTGCAAGAGTCACACAACACTGACAATCGGCCGCCATTTTTATTGCTTGCGAATAACCAGTTTTTTTTATCGTAGAAAATATGTTAGCCAATGAAAACATACAAAACTTTAATTCAAATCTGATGCCAAATAAAAACGAGCCTATTTAGGTATTAAACTTGGAAACCAAAATCAAAAAGATGTGGTTTGCTTCAGTCGACAAGTCAGAGCTAGCTCAACGAAACTCCTGACAAAAAAAACACGAAGTATTCCACGAAATATTTTCTTTTGTTGAGAGTAATAAAACTTTCCAAACTATCACATTCTAAAATTATTTAGATACATCAAAAGCAAAGAATGTTTGAAGAATAACATTTATTACTCGAAAACCAACTTTTAGACGCAAAATTTGAAAAACAATCCAATTCAAGCTACAAGGTACCGAACTAAATCTTAAATTTGTTAAGCTTATATATCTATTCAACTTCTTTCTACTTTTAATATGAAGAGTGGAGAAAAGAAAGAGGAATTCAAAAGAGTCTCTCAGAAATTTCCACAAAAGAACTGTTAAACAAACATCTATTACCACTTTTAGTCGGCCGAGTGTGCACAAGCTTGATTTCAATAGCTCTTTGAACAGTCTCTCCAACCAGATTCATTCATCAAGCAGCCGTGACACTGTCCCAATCCAGATCCAGGGCATATGAAGTTCGACTATTACAGATTGTTTAAAGCTTGACGGCATGTTCTAGGATGAACTACCCAAAACGTCCAAGTGAACTAGTTTTCTTCAAATCCGAACACGTGTACGAGGTCATTTCAAATTTGTCTCAAGACTCAAGTGACGATTTCACTTGTAGTTTTTTCCGTTCGTAACTTAAAAGCTTGTAAGAAAGAATTGCCTAAGCTACTGCAAATACGATTGTTTTGTAATTTCTCTAGGAACTGAGGTGACTGTTAGCCTTTTCCAAGGCAAACTTCTAATAAAATTGAGCATTTTTCATCGATTCGCGACAGCTCAAATTCAAACTTAACGCTCTGTTGCTCGCTCGATGGCAGATGACGTTAACGTACGTGTAAGGAGAATTTGAAAGTTGATATAACGCTGCGCGTCTCTTTGCCTTTTCATAATTGTTTGTTTGTTATTTTATAAAAGCAAGGACGGCTCGTGACTTTCAACTTTTTTATCAATTCTCCCAACATCCCCCATCGTGCAATAAAAAACTACACAGCACGGAAAATGCGTTTTATTGCTTAAATATTTGCTGGATTTTTCATGTTTGTCGATACGAGTGGAACTATTCTAGAGTCTCTAATACTACTGGCCTTTTCAGGTCAAGTAAACAACGCCTTCAGACTTAGTGCTTATGGTGGTTTTTGTCACGGTCGCATGCAAACAACTTGTGACGTTGTGTGCGAATGTTCCAATACAAGTCTCAGGTTGCTCCCGTGAAAACAAAATACCCCTCGAAAGTAAGAACGGTTTAAAGCAGTCGACCATGAAATGAAAGTAAACAGCCTATAAAACTTATAGTTTTAGCCTGGAATGTTCTTCTTACTTCCCTCAAACGGTTTAGTAGATGTTCGCGAATGGTTTGTGGCCGGATGAGCACACAAACATAACTTACCAAATACCCATCATGCCCTTCACAGTAATCTAAATTGTTTGTAAAGACGTTTATTATTTTGCTCAGCAGTGTTTTGTTTTCATTTCAGCGTACACCGGAATCAAACGATCTGTTATCTCGTGCAGACGAATAAAAGTTTTGTTTGCCGGTTGGACAAATTTTTGATAGTTGTAGCTTGACGTGATGTGTAATGTGCATCGGCTCCAGGTTCACTGACTGCAAAGCGGCGTTGCTTGGTATAACATTATCATAAAAATATAATTTGGCTTTTTAGATTTCAAATTGTTATTGGTTCTAATATAGCAAAAAATTGCCATTATTTCTATTCGAAATTATTCGTTGTGGTCTATGAAATGTGCATCAGAGAGCAACATTAAAAGGACAGCCGTTATTAATAATCTCTTTAGAGTAAAGAAAGTTTATTACATAAATCATAATCCTGATGTTATTCTTCTCGCTTTAAAGACAGAAAAATATGTCTGACAACTAAAATTTTAAAGGAGTAAGGAGCTGCATAGGTGAGGTCGGATGACATAGCTCATAGAGCCCTTTGGTATCAGGTATTCGTCCGGGCAATCCAGTTTATCTTTAAAGGGTATCAGTAGATAGCAGAGAGTCAGCAGGTGTTGCTCAGTCGGTTAGTGTGCGGCCTTTGGAGCTAGTTCGATCCCTGATTACTGCACACCTGTTTCGACTCTCTTCTGATCAGTGTAGCTATAGCTTTAGATACCCGTAAAACGGAGTATTGACTGAGGGAGGGGGTAGATGTTAAACCTTTTAGTATTCTTAGATAGAGAGCTGAAAAAAAAAACAAAATGAGAGAGACGAACAATTTTTGAGTTATGTAGCGCAGAGTTTCTGACAGAGACTGTTATGTGCGTCGGAGTCTCTTCTATTAATTTAAATATGTAGTACTGGGAACGCTTAAAACGTGTTCCATAGGGCTAGCAGAGAGAACCATCTGGTCACCATTTTCACCTAGATCTCAATCTGGAGATTACTCACAAGAGTGAACCGAGTTTTGTTTAACTTGCTGTCATGTAGCTCAGACAGTGGTATAGCTTGCGTACGATTCAAACGTTTCATTTCTTTATCAATGCCATGAAATTGTGAAGACTTCATTTGTTGAAGTTCGTCGAGTAATGCTCCTGAAGCTTGAGAAACGACTTGAAAATTGAAAGGTAAGAGGTGAGCCATGTTTGTGCCAACCCTCTTAGCTTCGAATTCATCCATAATCTAGTTTTTTTCAACAATATTTCATAGTTGACTGTGTCAAAAGCTTTGCTGCATGAATTCTAAAAAGATGCCACATTAGGGTTTTTTTTCGTATCAACAGCAGTTTGGGTTTTACCGATTGTCCTTAAGATTGGGTGATCAGTTGAATATTTATTATTGCGGAAACCAAATTGTTTGTTGTAAAAAAACCTTTTTGTTCCAAAAGCTTAACAACTTTTACTAACAGCTTTTCAGGGATATTATTGAAAACAGTCAATATGTCGAGTGAAATGTTATATGTGTTAATTTGTTGCTTCAAATTTGTTCAGCCGGTAGAAATTGAGAGCGAGATTTGAATAAGAATAAGTAACAGAACAAAGATAACTAGTAAGAAAAAAGTTTTTTTTCTTCAAACATTGAGGGTGTAAAAATGCAGATATGGTCAGCATTTTGTCGAGTGAAATGTGTTAATTTTTATTACCTTTGAAATTTTAACGTCATGTTTTGTTATTTTATGCTGTGTTTTGACAGCAGAAAGTTCTACTGAAAAACCGAGTAGTACTTGAAGCCACCATATTGGATTTTACCAGTTAATAAGTTCGCGCGCTACTTAGGCCCATCGGGTAGCTATCAAATAGCGAACATCACTCTTTCACTCACTATTTCACTCAGCACGGTAACATATTGGCTCTCTCGAGCAAGCAATAGCCACAACAATTCAAAAACACTTTTGATATTAGATTTTTTGAGCGATGGCGAAATGTTATCATGCAATGCGGTATCTATGAATAGCATCCATATGGGGGCCTTAATTTATTGGTGTTCTATGATATAGCAATGTAAACAATAATGTGAGGGAGGCAACAAAAATGAGAATCTAAGCTGAGGGAAATATTGTGCGAAATTTGGCTTTACTGAGCCTAATTGGGCGTTAAAGGACAATATTGGGACCGAATAGAACCCCATGACTAGGCCTAACAGTCTTCTACCATAATTACTTCTCGATATCTTCGTAACAAAAAAATTGTCCAATATGCTCTGAATATAGGTATATATATTAAGTGGTTGACGTGGTTTTATCAGATTTATGAAGAAAAAAAAAACTGTGACAAAAATTACGTTATTGTTGAGTTAAGAAGTGAGTCTTCAACAGGAATCGCGTCGCGGCAGCCTGTAACAGGAAACGTCGAGTTGTTTTGACAAAGTATCTTGGTATAACTGCCTAGAAAATTTACACATCGGTCTGAAACATTTTCATAAGAAAAATAACACCAAACTAAAACCATCGAGGCTAAAATTTGTAATTTTTTACGAAGTGGAACTGTAACAACCTCAAAAGTCTGGTTTCGTTGTTTAGAAAGGCAAAGTAACTTTTTTTAGCCAACCAACTTAGCTTAAACAAAACAAAAGATTTTAAAACTGATTGCTGTTATAAACATAACAATCAACGTATGTTGCATATTGTTTACATGTATATGTTTTGACCTTCCATGTTATGCAACCTTCAGATAAAAGATGAACATTACAAAATTAATAATGGTAAAACAGTTAAAATGAGATGCAAGCCACTAACGTCTTCGTTCACAACTAAATTTCAGTTCATTGTGATACTTATACTTAAACTTGTATTTCTATTTCTGTATTTTTTTTCATTTATGAATATTTATCTTTTGTTTCATTTTTTTTTTCATGTGTACCGCAATCCAGTATTCGTTTTATTTTGACAAAGCTATAAAGTGTTCGTATTTAAGAGGCCTCTAGAGCCCATGCGATTCACACGTGCTTTAACTACCTTGGTTTGTTGCATCAGCCTTAGAAGGTCACGGCTCTGGTTGAATGAGAAGCTTTTTAGAATCAACAATTGTTTGAGATTCATAAATTTATGTTAGGACAATGAAAATGCGGTATTAGCTCTTCCTGACAGTTATTAAAACCTGCAACGGTATATTTAATTTTGGTGTTGCCAGTGCGCGGCAGCCTAATTGTAATATGGATCGATCTCGAGTATCAAACTACCTTCTTTAATAATACAAAACGCATGAGATCGATAACGTTTTGTTTTTTGTAAGCGGTCGAGTTCGTTAAAACCAAACCTGAACGCAGGGTTTGTAGTGTTCTCTCAGATTTCGAACTATAAGCATCAGTGTCTATTGACTCGATAATGACGTAGCTCCTTAAGTTACCTCTGATATTGATAGGTTATTAAATAACCATTCGATCAACACGAACACTGTTAGCAACGTTTATAGTAGCTGATTTATATCAAATAAATACCAGACTCTACTGAGCTATACATATTGACTAATAATTTAAGGTTACTGTTGTCAAGAGCGAGCGAATAGACCTATTTGTGGACAAGTAGTTTATTCTAGAGCAAGTTTCATATACATGTACAGTATTTTCCTTTCAGTCCATTTTTGTGCATGATTTAACGCCTTATACGTTCTTACAAAATCGTTATTGTTACAAGCTAAACCTTCTTTTTATACCAACTGGCAGCGTTTTACTAAAACACTCGTTTCACTGACTCTGTGCACTAAATATATTCATTTCCAAGTGTTTCATGTTTGAAATTTCAAGGGGAATCAGGATGGCCGAGTGGTTAGCGCTCGTGCCTCCCACCACTGTGGACATGCGGGCTGAGATTTGTCGATCTCAATCTAACTCCGAGAGTTTTTCTCCGGGCTCTCCGATTTTCCTCCCTCAACAAAATCGACACCCACCGAATTCTATTTGGCTGTGGAGCTGTGCTCCGAGGTCATGCACTGGGCCGTATAGCGGCAGCAATATGCGCCTTAACATGCATTCGGTCCGACCTCGTTGAGCTGCGTCCTTCGTAGTTTAGTCCATGACTGCAAGTAAGGGCGATTAGCTTGCTAGATATTATGATATTATGATATTATGATATTATTATGATATAATATGAAACAATTCCCTCGGCATATTTTACATCTCAAACGCTTAGACAAAGCTTTTGTTTTCTAGTATTTCCGGAATATTAAGGCTGCATAGTATTTTCATTTTAGAAAAATTTTGATTTTCTGTCCCATTAAATCAACTGAGAGTGATTTTAATCCATTTTCATTTGAGGAACCAGAAAATTAAATGTCAGTTTAGCATTATGCTACCATACTTGCAATCAACAGATGGGTCCGTACTAAATGCGTTACAGATGAGAAACGATGCAACGATCCCCTCGCATACTCATTGTTCCTTACTTGGTAATTGAGCTGTTATATAGAATGATGAAGCGATTTTGCACAGCATTGTTCAGCAACGAATTTTTCATGGGTTAGCTTGCGAAGTTAACGAATACGCCACACTTTGTTTACAATAAACAACAGGTCCCTATATACGCCGTCATATCCGGGTAGTTTTGCCCCTGTGCTGTGCTCTAATCTAGTTACCTTAGCTCCTGGAAAGTCCTTTAATTTCTTCACTGTGCATACAAAATTTTGAAAAACAAATCTCAACATCACGGTCTGTCATTTGATATCTCTAATAGCCTGCTTAACACAACATCATTGTTGTTAAAGAACAAAACGTGTGCATTAAAAATCATTTCTTGTTCTGCTCATTTCTCACATTTTTACTGAAAAACATCATTCCATCCCAAAAGACATTCCATTCCATAATTAGTTTAGTGCTAACTCTTGAATATTGGACTTAGTATAAGGTGTTTTTCTGCGAAGTTTTCTCGAATCGAATCTATTTGATCCCTGACTCGATAAACGTCAAGTTTCAAAAGTTTTCAGTGATTAACAATTATCCCCTGAAGGGAAAGTGAGTTGTGGTGCTAAATATGTATTCATGATACAAAGTAAACTTTTTTTAAAATTTCTAGCACGCGATCAGTTGTGATTTTTGTTTACATTTTCAAGGATTTCTACAAGTTTAGAAATTATTACATATAAATATTAGTTTTTGCTCTTACCATTTAAAACGAAAAAGCCAAAATTTATTGCCCCTTTCGTGTTTGATGAAATGGCTTCATCGTTGAAAATAAAATTTGCTCTTCTGCAACAGACGGTTGACAAGTCGGCTGCGTGATATAGTTCGACAGGCTGATTGGTGTTTTGGCCATCTGAAACTCTTGACACTCCCTACTTTGAAGATTGATTCCCTTAATCATGTGAATCAATTTGCTTCGATTTCACATATATAGTGGGTACGATTGTACTTCTGTTTTTTTTTTCTTTTTCTCCATACTTATTAACAGAGAATAAGCGCTAACTAAAAACAAGTTTGAATATGTGAAAACTGCCAAAGTTATTGTTATTGTCGAAATTCGGGAAGGAAACACAAAGAAGACAAGAATTGAATAAACAAAAATTAAAAAGTTTCCTGTCTAGAACAAAATCATTCATTATTCATTTAAAGCAGGGTTTTTCTATTGTTATTATTTATTTACATACGTTTTCTGTTGCCCTCGAGTGGTAGCGGATATTGACAAAGTTTAAGTACCCTTTCGCTTTGTTTGGGTTCAGTGATCTTGATTTAAGCAAAAAGAAGGTACATAAGTACTTTGGTTCATTTTCCTGCAGGATAGCAGATGAAGTTAAAGAGGTAAGTATAACAACTAGGAGCACTGCTTAAATGAGGGCATCAAAGAAAATAACAATTCGAATGAAGTCTGTAACAGTTTCAATTCGAAAGTTACTCCGGCAGACAGTACTTTACGCTAAGCTTGAGCAAAGTTTTAAAACGCTATTCACGTCAAGTAAATCAGGATCAAAAACCACCTTTTTCCTTTTTATGTTTTAGTTGTTTCAGTTAGACCTTTGCACAGTTCAATATAGAGAAATTCAGTACCATTGGCCAGCACATGCATTCCTGGTAGCTCTTAAACTTAGCAATTAGTTTTAAACCCATGGAACGCCACAGCAGTGCGAACTGTGTTTTTGTGTTTTAGCTTCACTACTCTTAGTTTGTCGGAGAACCCAACAGGTTTTACAACCCAATTACTGCATGGACTCCGAGGGCCTAGACACAGAGCAAAGGCAGCACCTTCTCCTCAGTTATTTTAAGACCCTGAGTGAAAGTCCGGCATCGGGAATCGAAACCGGGCCTCCCGCACGATAGACTGGCACCTTACCAACTGGGCTAACAAGGCGGCTGTTCTAGATTGTTCTTAAATTTTGGCCAATCTGAGTCTCGTTGTTCTTATATAGTTTTTCTTACAAAAAAGGGGTGAAAAGCAAAATCGTACAAGGATGAAAACACAAAAACAAACGGTTAGACCTTCGCGTCTTCTCGATAAGGACGTTAAACCGTAGGCCCTCGGAGCCCATGCAGTAATTGGGTTGTAAAACCTGTTGGGTTCTCCGCCTAACTAAGAGTAGTGAAGCTAAATAAATAAATACATTTAAGAACGAGCTGAGACTCGAGCTCCATAGTTATTTTGAAACTTTACCGAGCCTCGACAATTAACTTATAGCAATACAGAAATGATTTGCAATTTTATCTCTCTAATAAATCAGTCATTGCTTCAAACTATTCGCAGTACGCGTATATAATTTTTTCCCGGAGTTAGTCCTTACAATTTGTTTTCTAGTACACGTATTGCAATACCTTAGGCATAGTTCTTATGCGATTTACACCACACTTAGAAATAAGAACAATTTAGAACAATTTCAAGCTCAAATCGCCGAAAAATTAAGAACAATGGGCCTCGGAAAAATGTACTGGTTCGTATTTTAAAAAAGCGTGTAAGTGGTACAAACGCTTCGCAAATTAAATTGCAACGACTGCTACTTACAAGGGATACCTCTCTAAGCGTTGGTTTAAACTTGATCGATGTTGATCGTGCATCAATCATTAAGAAAAGTTTTTTTTTTCCTTCACTGGGTTGCTGAAGGCTGTTACTACTGGAGCTACTACCACACCGCATAACCATGTGGTACCTGTCCTGTTTTCTAGTTGCTGTGACTCTTGTTCACACCGCACAAGGAAACACTTTTCCTGGCCATTCTGGTAAGCAATGTAGCATTTATTACTGTTGTTACCAAACATTCGAGGTGCCGAGCATTAACGAATTAATGATAAGGCATTTGAAAATGGCAACTGAATTTGTTTTGTAGCAAGCATTTAATTCGTGACTTTGGTGTGATCTACAATCGTTTCCGCGCTCAAGTGTTCCAAAAGGGCGGATACAATCGAAATATCGATGAAGGGCTCGTTTTACATATTCATGGCTTACATGGCTCTTGTTGGCTAGAGAAATACCTGTAGAAACTGTTTTTAACATGATGTTTCTCGCTTCGGCTCAGTATCAGGATTTTTTGCAAGTTTTACCTCGACATCTAGTAATTTCTTTGAAGCAATTTACAAGCAAACTGTATCGTACAATACTAAAGTTATTAAGTTCGAAATATAAGGTGTTACAGTCTGGGCTTTTCTCTTTTGATTAAGGTCTTTGCTTATAGCACTAAATCACCCGTCAATCGAATTCTGAACTTTAAACTTTGTTATTTTTCATCTGTAATGGACACCTGTTCAACTAGCCCTAGGTGGCCAGCACTTACACTCTGTATCATATATAAATATAGTGTCTACCATGTAAAATGAAGTGCAAAAATAAATGTTGTTGTTGTTGTTAAAAGTATAAAATGGATAGATTGATCATGACCTTCAATGATTTTATCCATTTTGCACTTTAGTTTTTACTTATACCGATGATCTACTTCTATTAGTATAGAGACCTCAAGTTTACCATGGATTAATTTCGATTTCTACTGGTAAAGTTCAGAATACTGAGACGAAAACATTATACACGCGGTATTAGCATAAATTAGAATTAATTAGCTTGATGTTAGGTGCTTTTTGAGGCCACTGACTAGAATTTATGTGCCCTCTGTAGGTCCAATATCTTATTTCCAATGAACCAAAGATCACTGTTCAGAAATGAACAACAAAACTTAAAGTGTGTTATTTTGTTATTTTTGTATTTGAATTTTTAAAATAAGTTCCGTGGTTATATCGCTGGTAGTTTGATCATGACAAATGGAGTTTTTAAAATGTTCTTTGTGAAGAATTACAGTCATAAGTCACTTTCTGGCGACTTCTAATGATGCTAATTGTTGGTGGTATTGCCGTCCATTGTTTGAAATTTTAAAAATGCGACCATTATGATCGCAGATTGAATAGGAAGGAAAAAAACTCAAGCGTTTTCAGATTATTTGGATGAGTTTTAAGGGAAACAAAAGGTTTTGTAATTGGTAGTTTTTAAAGAGTATAGAGTTTTTTGGATTTATAGAGAAGTCGAAGAACTAATTTTGAAGTTAATACTTTTAAATAGAATAAAGCCCAAACCAAAGCTGCACATGCGCATGTGCAAGAGGGACGGTTTTGTGCAGTTTTCTTGATCAAAGATCTTCCTCTTCAAACCTGTTTTCAACTATTTCTTTATCCCAAAAACCTAACTGTATCATTTAAACTGAATAATTTATTGGATTAAAATGATTTTTTCGAATTAGAATAGTCATAAACTGTTATCAAAAAGTTGATGCCTTTGGAACCTCAGTTGTGCTATTTTTCCTTTTTAGGTTATTCATGTGATCCAGCTTGTTTAAATGGCGGTACCTGTACA